>CM053784.1:424576689-424751689 GCA_028749045.1 Cupressus sempervirens
GTATTCTATATGCTTCTTGTTTTGGGTTTTGGGTTGACTAGTGTTGACCAGTCTTAGGTTGTTACCAGAGGCTTGGGGGTTATGAGATGTGATGGCATGTTGATATTATTTGGTCTCGATCTTTCTAAACCCAACCATGGTTATATGATCGTATGCTCTATGAAATGTTTCTATTTACTGATTATTATTGGTTTTCAGTCTTCATGTGTGAAGTTGAGATGTATGTGTATGAGACACTTGAGCTAATCATTTTTGAGTCATCGATTAGTTATCCTTGGTTTATTTTGTAGTCGCCATGATGGGACTAAAATGTTGATTTATTTATTTAGGATGTCATGTTGTGACATGTTTTGACTCAACCATTTTGGAGTCTTCGATCAGTATGATTTTGAGATATTCTTGGTTGCTTGTTGGGAACCAATGGATATTGTGATTTATTTTGAGAGATATTTTGGTTATTGAGAACCAATGGATACTTATGATTATCAGTGATGCCTTCAGTTTCCAATAGAGAACTATTGTGGTCATGATTTTCTATGGATGCTTTTTAAATGCTTATGGAGATTTGATTATTCTTATCATGGAGATTTGATGATTCTTATTGTGAATATTTGATGCTTTTATCATGGATATTTGATGATTTTTTGTATGGATTATCTTTTGGTATTTCTTTCCAGTCACTTGTATAGGACTGGGGTGATTTTATGATTCCATGAGCTTAGGGTAGGTCATCTATTTGTAGTGTCAGGAAGTGGCTTGCAATGGGGGTCGGGGCCCTAAGTGGCTGCCAGGGTAACTCATTGTAAGTTTTTTTAATAAGTGATAACATTTACACACTAAATGGGGATTAAATGAACCTAAAAAGATAATTGTTTTGATGTTCTTGCCCATGCCTCGAGTGCTTGTATAGACTAGGATGGGAGTAGAGAGAACGCATGGTTGCGACCTTGCATTCCATAGTATGCCTTGTCAGTATGAGAGGATACTAGTGGCCGCATGAGATCAGTATGGACCTGTGGAGTTTAGTTAACTGCTAGGGTAACTTGTACGTGATAAATGTGATGACACTTTCCCGCTTGCAGAGTAGGTTTCCTACATGTCATTGTGTGCCTCTAGGAATTAGATGTCAATTTTGTGATTGGAACCTTTGAGTTAGTATACTTTTAGGATTCCTAGATTCATAGAGATTTATGCTATGTGATTTTGATAGCCTGTTTGGGACTTGAGATTATCTCCTCAGAACGGTGGGAGTGGACCACTTAGGTTCCACGTGGTCGGATGGTAGTTTTTTTCCACTCTTATCATTTGAGATCCATCTGAGATACTGTGGCTGGAGTATTCTTGGTTGGTATTTATCTTCATTATGTTCTTGGATCATTATGATAGATGATATACCTTATGATGGATATATTTATTGGTATGTTTCTTACATTGATGATTTGCACATGTTAGATGATGTTATCTTATGCTTTGCATGTTGGATTACTTTTTGTATTTGATGTAGTATGATTTAGGAGTGACATTCCTACTATGTTAATACCAATGATCTCTTCGGTGCCTTGGGATGTTACGCACGGAGGGATGGCTAGGATCCACAATGGTCTAATGATGCTATTAACGGTTGGGAGGAACCGTACATTTAGATTAGATGTGTTTTGTGATTATGGTTATCTTTTATGATGGATGTTTATATCTTTATGATGATGATGTATCATGTATGATATGTGGTTTCATTTACTTTAATTGCATCATGGATTAGTATTGGATGATGATGTACTTTATTTACATGGATGCTTTCTTTTAAGCCTTTCATACCTTGTGACATGTACAGTGGATGATTGAGCAATCTAAAATGTAATTCAAAAAGGACACTTGTATATTGTTTAAGTACGTTGGATGTATCATTTTTATTTCATGAGGATGTGATGTTAGATGAATAGTTAATTTATATGTGATACAACCTTAAGGGATCCTTAAAGAATGTAACTGTTATGTATGTTATGTTTACTTTCATTTGAATTGTTGCTATTGCTTCCGTTACTATGTATAAGCTGTGAATGGTGTATCTTTCATGTTAAAAAAAAAATATATTATTTGGAAAACTTAGTGAAATTCTTTGGATCCCTTGGCGGGGCATTACACTATGGCAAGTAGATGTTCAGACTTTATTATTCCCACCTTAAGCCATTATTCCTTCTTCCTGCCTTCAATTGTTATCTTCCTATTTTCTCTCTTGTAGATTTTAAGCTAGGTCATTTACTTTTCTATTATGGAATAAATTTTGATTTCATATATATATAGGAATCAACCAAAGTGTGTTAAGTTTTAGAACCAGTTAGAAGAAATAGTTTAAGAGAACAAACTGTTAACTTTTACAATTGTGTTTTTACAGTTCTGTGTTATGTAATGAATTTTTGAAATCTAATGAAATAGTTTTGGCTTCTATCTTGTGTTAGTAGTTTAGAGAAGCCAACCAAGGGGGCCCACTTGGAAGGTAGATTAGATTAGGATAGAATAGATTTATTTCCAAGCATTCTTAGTTTCTTAATTAGAAGTTGTGAGTTCCTTCCTATAGCATCGCACTTTGTGAATGTTCCTGTAGCATATGTGAGACAGTTTTAGTGGGTGAACCAAGTTGGAATATTTGTTATCTTTTCATTATATTTTAAATATTCATAGAGTTGAGTGTGTTAGTTTCCTACAGGAATAGTGTAAGTTCTTTTCCTTTCATTTTTACTTTCCTGTAGCTTAAGCTTAGTGACTCATTAAGAGACCTAGTGCACATACTATGCCAACCATTTCAAGTATACATCCCTAGGTTGATAAGATTAAATGCACCTCATAGTGGGAGAAATAGTCCTTAGTTTCAATATATTAGTCCTAAGGAAGGCCTAGTGCATGACTATGATACATCTATTGTGAGGTGGGTGAGTTGACATCAATGACAAATACAATCATGAATGAAACATGTCAATACTCTATAATTCTTAGGATACTCCCACAAAGTAGTATCATTAAAATTCATGATAACATCTTCATTATAACTCAACCTTTCATTTAGATACTTTTGTTATGAATATCTCAAATCCTCTCCATTGATCAAATAGATATGACACTCAGATTAGATGAAAAACTATCTCACCAATAGGTTTAACATCAATGACAACATAAAAATGGATCCTATTGTATTTTTCAACACATTTAAGATATCTAAATATCCTCTTGATAGTAGTCATGTGTATTCCTTAGGATTAGAGGAAAATATAGCAATAATTCCAACAACATGTGAAATATATGTTCTATTACACACAACATATTGAAGTTTAGAAATCAATTATCTATATTGAGTTTCATTTCCATTAGTTGTAGTATCTTGTTTTGAAAATTTTACTCCATTCACCATTGGTGTATTGACTTGTCTTGACTCATCCAATTCAAATATTTTTAAGATTTCCTTTACATACTTATATTGAGTCACATTTATGCATTCCTTTGTTTGATGAGCTTTTAAACCAATGAAAATTTTGATCTCAACAAACATACACATCTCAAACTCTTTACTCACTTGATCAAAAATAGAAAATAAATTTTCTTGCAAATATAATGCCATCCAAAAACTAATTATCAATCAACACTGTAGTTTTAGTTTCACTCTTAAAATATAGATTATTGTTATCACTTTTTTTAGAAATTCCAATTTTAATCAAATAAGAACATATCCTTTCATAACATGTCATTAGTGATTTCCTTAGTTCAACCTGAATACCAGTTTCAATAAATCCTTTTGGTTATTCTGTGTAGACTTCTTCTTCAAGTATTCCATTCAAAAATGCAAATTTGACATCCATTTGATATACTTTCAATTTCTTGTAGGTATCATAGGCCAAAAACATTCTTACACCATCCAATCTTGCCACAGGTGCAAAATTATCACCATAGTCAATTCCTTCTTCTTGGGCATAACCTTTGTAAACTAGTCTTGCTTTGTTTCTAACTACTTCTCCATTTGTAATTAGCATATTTCAAAAAATCCATTTTATTTGTATCACTTCTTATCTCTAGGTCTTGAAACTAATCTCCATGTGTTTTTCTTCTCTATTTAATCAACTTCTCCATTCATAGAATTTATCCAATATTCATTGTCAAGTGCAGTCTTAGTTGTTTGTTCTAGGCTCAAAATCAACAAATAAACATGTATTGTCTTTCAAAATACTCCTTATCATTACTCTAGCACTCCTATCTCCAATGAATTATTTCAGTGAATGATTCTTTTTCACATATTTTACTAACACAGGTTCAAGTCTTTGATTCTCAACATTATTCTCACTTGTTGGAGGTTTAGCTTCCTTCTCCAGTTGTACTATCTAATGTTTGGATCAAGAAGAAGTTATTTCTTAATTTCTCTTTTTTCTAACTAGCGTAGTATATATTAGAATGATTTATAATAATAGTTGGGGGGGATGAAGCAATTATATTTAGGTCTAGATGTACCGATTAAACTTTTAATCGCTTAAAATACTTTATATGTAAACATTTAGTAGCTCAATGTCTATAGAAAATAATTAACAACATAAACTTCTAGTCCACTATCCTAATAGTAACAATATTGTAGAATGTAAAAAAGTAGTAGTAAAACATTTCATGGAGCATCCACACAAGTATGATACTAAGATTTAACATGGAAACACAATTTGGTAAAAACCACCAGTAACATGTCACCAATTTTTTGCTCTTATGAAGTGAGCTTTGTTACGACCCATCCATGTTAAAGGTTACAAAATAAATAGGTAAATATAACATTGTTAAAGGATTTAGCCACACTATTAGGAGTGTCCTGGTTAGAGGGATTTAGGACATTCCATTATAATGTCAGCTTGACTAAAGGATTTGCAAATGTTTGTTAGGTGAACCTTGATTAAAGGATTTCAAACTGATATAATGGTTAGAAAGTAACTACAAGTTGATCTAATAAATAAAACTCACTTTATAAATATGGATCATAATTTAGTCCAATAGATGACTCATTGACTCACCTACATTAACATTTCCATCATTGATTCACTTGGAAATCCTTCAAGAAATCACTCTTCACCTCAACACTTCAATATTCAACCTTCTACTCAAATTTTCCACTCAAAAAAATTAATAATTGCTCCAACCTTTTCTAGGTTAGCCCTTGTATCTCCTTAAATAGGTTTTTCTAATATTTTTATCTTAAACATCATTGTAGATCTTAGGGTTTGGTCAAATTCATCAAGCCCTTCCATTCCTTTGACTCCTCTTCTCCCCTCTAGAAACTTCACCAAATTTTGCTTGAAATCATGCATAGAAATAGTGAATTATGGTTTTCATTTAATTAAATGCTCTAGTTTATCCATTGACCTTATCTTCAACATGCCTTCAATATTCTGATAACTCAATTCTATCACATGGAAATCAAGATTTCCTCACAAACTGAAAAATGTTGTCACTCAGCCAATACTAGGGTCTAGCACTCAGTCATTATTGAATTACTCAATCAATACTAACTATTCTATCCAACATACTTTCTGATTCTCAATTGATACTAATTCTTAGTTGACACTATATTTTTCTCATCTTATACTATTTCTTGGTCAACTCTAGTATCACTTTGCATAAACTTCTAGTTCCTTAATCCTCTACACTTTCTCTCAATCAAGCCTATACACTCGGTCTTCTATTGATCACTTCTTCTAGGCTTCTATAAAACTATTTTCTTCATTCATGTTATGATTAAAAAATCATATTATCTTATTAAAGTCTAGTCGATCAAGTTCCCATTGAATTTTCTCATATTTTAACCTTTCCTCTATGTCCTTTTGTTATTTCTTCTTCTCAAATACTCTTAATACATTATATTGATATGGCACTCTACTTAGATAGTAACTATCTTACCAATAAGGTTTTACATCAATGATGATATAAAAAATTTTCCAATTGCAATTTCCAAAAATCTCCCTCTTTGGCATTGATGGCCATACCTCTAGTTACCATGCAATCCAAAAAATTCAATTTCTTCAAGAAGCTCCCTCTGTGTTTAGTATTTGATCTTCATTAATATCCTTGGTTTCATTATGATTCTCACCTTAGTGTCCAATAATATCCCTTTTTAGCTTCATTCTAATTCTCATCCATGTAGATATGCAACACATAGGCTCCCTCTATCATATCAAATCATGAAATCAATCAGCACTAGGCTCTTGTATTGTTGGAAACACCATTCACTCATTTTTCTTGTTTAATCTATTCTCCCTCTTGGAAAAGTCTCTTTACTATTTTCTTCTTCATATGGTAACTCTTCATGAATATCTCCCTCTTCAAATGGTAACTCTTCATGAATATCTCCCTCTTCAAATGGTAACTATCTTTGACAACAATGTAAAAGACACTTCATCTTTCACATAAATCTTTACATGTAGATATCTTCATGTCAGTATTTTTCAATCTCATTCACCATATTTCATATGTTCTTATGACTAATACAACAGTTTGTGCTTATCTCCTTAGTTATTAAGGTAGCTCCTAAAGTGATGCAAGAGCTTTTAGTGGCTTTTTAAGAAGGAGCTTTTAATAGTTTTTTTAAAGCTTTTAATGTTTTTCCTTAGTTTTTAGAAAGTTGGTTTTTATTAATAACCTCAAAATATTACCTCAAACTTTGAATGTTAGTTGGTAGTTCATCTTATCTCAATTTTAGGAAGCTTCATGAAAAAAATCAGCTTTTTTCGAGTTGATTTTAAAAAATTACCAAAAATGGGAAAAAATAGTTTTATGAAAAAAAAGCCAAAAATGGTAATTTCAGATTTGTATTTAAAATTGTAATTTCTCTCATTATAGGGGGAGAAGGATTTGGAAGAATATTAAAGAAGAATTTGGAATTCTCAAATTTATTTTGTACTCTTTCTGTATTATGTTTATGTTAATTATTTGAGGAATTTTGGCTGCGTCATCTGGTATCAGAGCACAAAAGGTCTAGGAAAAGGAGATTTTTGTATTTGTGTAGTTGTGTGTTTATGTTTATGTAGGTTGAGAAGAGGAACTAGTTTCTAAAAATCAAGGTAGAAAAGAAAAGTTCCAGTTGTGACGAAGGATGAACTCATTTCAAGAGCTAGATTTATTGATGAATTATTTGCATAAGAGGAAAGAAGAAAAGAAAATAAAAGAGAAAGAGAGGAAGAGATGATGAAATTAGAGTTGAAAGAAATGGTAAGAAAATTACAAGAAAGTTGGCAACAATTAAGAAAGCTAATGAAATTAGAAATGCAAAAATGGTACCTACCAGTCAAAAAGAAGATCAGATGACTTGTTCAAAAGATTATTCAGAAGAAGAAAATGAAAGAAGAGACACATAAAATAAAGGAAGAGGTAGAAAATGAAATGGTGAGTATACAGGAAACTATTTTGACATCAATAATTGAAGAAGACTAGGTATACACAATTCTAGAAGAGTTCTGTTGTCATTTTCAATTACCTGAATATGATGTTTTTTCTAAGCAAGTGGAAATGCATGATGATAATAAGGTTTCTAATGAATTATTTTTTAATTTGTAGATGCAAGGTTGCAAGGGTATTATGTGAATTATGGTAATGATCAATATGTTGATATATTATATGTTGAAGACATAAATAATTGTGGTACAAAGGTTTATGCAGAAGAAATAGAGTTTTGGATTTTAAAAGCTGAGAAGATATTGAGTAGAACATGGATTAAGAAAAATAAGAGGAAGAGGGATCCAATGATAGATTCAAAGATGAATGATAAAATGTGAAAAAATTGGAAGACCAGGAAGAAGGAATAAACTTGCATTCTTCCGAGTCAATAAAATCAATGTTTAATACAATGGAAGGAAAAGTTCTATAAAAGAAACTATAAACATTCAAAAAACAACTTGCAGGAGCTACATTCTTTCAGCCAAAGGAGAATGATGTAGGAGGTTTTAGTGGCTTTCTAAGAAGGAGCTTTTAATTGTTTTTCTAAAGCTTTTAATGTTTTTTCTTAGTTTTTAGAAAGTTGGTTTTTATTAATAACCTCGAAATAGTACTTCCAATTTTGAATATTAGTTGGCAGATTATCTTATCTCAGTTTTAGGAAGCTTAATGAAAAAAAAAAAGCTTTTTGCAAGTTGTTTTAAAACAATAACCAAAAAAGGGAAAAAATGGTTTTATGAAAAAAATTGCCAAATATGGTAATTTTGGATTTGTATTTAAAACTACAATTTCTCTCATTATAGAGGGAGAAAGTTTTGGAAGAATATTAAAGAAGAATTTGGATTTCTCAAATTTATTTTGTATTCTTTCTGTATTATGTTTATGTTAATAATTTGAGAAATTTTGGCTACGTCATAAAGTATGACTTTCTATATCAACTTGTAAGATATTCTGATCAACACATTTAATGCATAGCTCCATTTAGCTTAAGTAGATTTATCTAGGGAAATCACCCCTAATTTACCTATTAGATACTCATGTGCATCCTTAGGTAAAGCCTTAGTGAAAATATCATCTCTTTTCTCCTTAGTATTCACATATTCTAGTCTTACTTCTTTGTCTTGAACCAACTCTTTCAAGTAATTATTCTTAATAGCAATATGCATGGTCTTTTTGTGCATTATAGGGTTCTTTGATATATTTATAACACCTATGTTAATACAATAGATTAAAATAGGATCAGTGACCTCTACCTTCATCCCTTTCAACAATTTCTTGATCCACACAATGTTAGAACAATTAACTACTACTGCTACTGCAAACAATATAAAATGGTATACATCTACTATTTCATCACATTTTTATACTAACATGTCCCATTTTCTCATTTCAATGATTCCAATACTTTTACCTACTCAAATATCATTCAAGTATATTTTGACATGTTCTTCATCATTCTCACCCCCTTTTAAAATCAATTGCAGATCATTTCAAAATCGGTTCCTATTTTAACTAAACTTTTCAAAACTGACTCTAAATAATTTCAACATTATCAAAATCTTGTCTGATCAACTCTAAACCATTTCAATATCATAAAAATACATTCTATCCAATCCTAAACCATTTTATATCACCCCTAATAAATCTAAAACATGTTAAATATCTCTAATCAATCATTATTTATCAAGTTCTAGGCATTGTCGTATCCCTCAATAACTTGTCAATCTATCATATTTATCAAATATGATCTTAGCATTGTCATGTCCCTCAATTCTAGGTCAACCTATCATTTTTATCATTCGATCAACAAAATTGTCAAGTCCCTTAGTGTCTAATCCTAGTGTCATCCAATC
Source organism: Cupressus sempervirens (assembly GCA_028749045.1). NCBI lineage: Eukaryota > Viridiplantae > Streptophyta > Pinopsida > Cupressales > Cupressaceae > Cupressus > Cupressus sempervirens. The sequence goes on from CM053784.1 coordinate 424,585,989, forward strand.
AGTTTAATAACATTGATGATTTCTTTTGATGTTATTATGATCAATCTTATTAATAAACTTGATCCTGTGGAATTTACAATGTCCATTAAATGTCACATGTCCTTAATCCATTGCATATTTTCTTGACATGTCACCAATCCTAATCATCCATTAAATTTGGTCATGGCTTTGATCTACCCACCATCATTCTAGTTGGTCTGTATAATCATCACAATTTATCAAAAGGGTAATCTTGCATTTATTTCATCAAATTGGCCAATCATTTACTAATTTTTTTAGAAATAGATAATACTGGCAACATTTTGCCCACAATTGAATATTGTTTATTAATTTATAACTTACATATGAAAGTAAACCAACAATGTTGAATATTAAATATAACCATGCACATAGAAAACTTGTAACACCATTACTTGTTAACTGGGGAAACCTTGGCTAAGGGAAAACCCTAGTGTGGATGATACCCACTAGATGATTTACTAAACAATAGGCTCTTGTTAAGGATATTGACCCTATTAGGAGTCTATAAAATAAATATAGTGTCTCAAGTCCTTGTTAGAGGGCTAGGCCTTGATAGAAGCCTCAACCTTGTTAGAAGTTGTTTCAACCCTGTTAGGAGTTGATAGATCAAATACAAAGTATTCAAGAAGAGCCCATTTCCCTAACATGCATTTATACAATTTAGTTCTTCACAAGAATAAGTATACATACAATTCTTTCTCACTGTTGTAATTCACACTTCTTCTAATCATACATCAAATCTCACATCATATAAGGTGTGCACAATAGTTTCCATATCATATATATCATTCACATAGTGCATAGATTACACTCTTATCTAAGCAAGATAAGACCTTTATTTATACCTTGCATATTATAAAATCTCTCCTTAGTTAGCCTTAATGTCCTCACATGCTTGACATAATATAAAAAAATCATGCAATAATATCCACATAGTCATCTCATCATGACTTAGTAATTATTTTGTTGCCAAATTAATTCCTTGAGTCGTAGAACTTTGAATATTGCTATGCTCTGTTCTACTTTGTTAAATACCCATACTAGTATTTCAACTGTAAATCATGTCATACTATCTATACACACCTATGCACTCGCATAAATCATCATGACACTATCACAGAGATTTACTCAACTGCACATAAGCTAACTCTCAATGATTTTTCTATAGACATCTCGTATGTCTCTATTCTCCTGCAAAGTGTCTAACATAGACAATTTTCTAACTCTAAATACATAAATGAAATGTTGAATACATGTTGCCATAAATGAAAGCTACTAACACATCTATCTAACCATATTTCCAATAATATCCCCCTTTGGCATTGATGGAAACATTTGAGAAAATTGGCTAACTCCCAAAATGATGCCATAGATAATAAAAAAAAATAAAGTAACTACACAAAATTTGCCTTCAAATATAACAATTTTATTCATGTTTTGATGGATCATTATATTCCTTATCACTTTTTTACATTGATACATAAGTGTACTCCCCCTTACAATATAAAATTTCTTACATATATTAGTTTTCCACCTTGGTACATACAATTTTCCTTTACATATTACTCCCCCTTTGACATCAATGCTAAAGGTGTCAAAACCTGTATCAAAAAACTAGGTGGCCTACTACTAATAAACTTGTTATCTTGGAAAAATAATCTACATAAAATTTTTTTAGCTTTCCCACTTCCTTCTTCTAGTTCTCCTTCACTATATCTGATATACTGAGTAGTGTGCATAGTGCATAAGATTCCACTTCAATTGTGCTCAAGTTAGTATAGGAAAACATGTTGTAGGACTTTTTTTTGCAAGAAATTCCTCCAATTTCCTTTGCAAAATGCTTATCTTTGGTGACAAAATTTCTCTAAGACTAGAGAATCTCTTTGTTTCCTTCTCCTTGTCAAAGACCAAGCCTCTGATCACACTGTGGATCTTCTCCACTTCTGTTCTTTTTCTTGTCTTCTTCAGCTTTCTTTTTCTTCTCCTCCTTTTCCTTTTTCTTTTCTTCCTCTATCCTTTTTACCTCTACTATCCTCTCTATTTCTTTCATCTCCTCATATTGTTTCTTCTTGACTTCCTCCTATTTCTTCTTTTCTTCTTCTTCATCTTCATCAGAGCTAGTGTATGTTGTTATATTCTTGATATTTTCCAACAATATTTTCTTCATAACTTTCAAAATGGTTCTCCTTTACATCTACAATTATGTGTGTACTATTTAATTGCATGGATTTAGTACCCATAACAATATCTAGTGGTGAAAGTTCTTGCTTTGTCTCTTCTACTTCTTCCTCATTACTAGAAGGCGTATTGGCTTGTACACACACTAGGCTATCAGGCTTTGACTATGCTTTCACCTTTCGCACTGAGGTCATAAATTTCACAATTACATCCTTTATTTCTTTCCTAATATCCTCATAATTGCCTGCCATCAGAATAATTTCTCTTCTTCTTTTCCTCAACAAGGGCTCAATACCCTTCAAAATTATGTCTCAATCCTTCATAGAGTCAACTTCACATAGTTTATAAATTATTGTGATTCTCCAATTTAGATCTTCTTCCAATACTCTTCTTACTATCTATGGACCTATTATATAGGTCTTTAGGGATCTTATTTTGAATATTCTCAAACTTCTTATACCTCAAAATCATGTTTCTTACAATGACACTTTCTAGTTGCCTTCTATCTGTATTACTATATAGACTATAATACTTAATTAATTGTAAAAAATTGCCATCATTAATTATTTGCATGTTTAGGTTCTCTACCTTTGGTTTCTATACTCTCTTTCTAGCTAGTGTTTTTCCTTCTTATGAATCTTGTACTACTGGTCTATCTCTAGCTTCATCGTCAGAACTTTCAAATTGACTTACTTGCATCATTTTATTTCTCTTTCCTAGTCTACTAGTGGTCTTCTTGGCTCTTTTATTACTGGATGGTGTAGGTTCTTGCTTAGCATTCACAAATCTCTTTGATTCCTTCTACGCAATAGGTGATTCCACCTCTGGCTACTTCTTAGGCTGATCAACTCTTGTCCTAATTGGTTACATTGGTGCAAATGTTGCATATGACACAATGGGGGCCTATGCACATGGTTGTGCTATAGTCACACCTTTTGAAGGTCCTACAAGAGAAATAGGAGTTGTTGTTACCTCAATCTACCTACTTTCTTTCATTTATAGCACAATTCCTTTGACTTCATTAAATTCCTCTATGGTTATACGTAATTCCTTGAGGATGGAATCTATCACTTTTTCCACTTTCTTCTTTCTTTCCTTTTTGTGTAATTCTAACTGAATTATTTTCATTTTTTCCTCATAGGTTCCCCATCTAGGGCACTCTATGCCCTTTTCGAATTCAAGTATGATCTATGCGTACCCTTCTATGAGATATGCATTCATCTCATATCCCATGGGCTCTATGAATTTAATACTTGGTACCACAACTTCCATACAAGAATTATCTGTCTCAACCATGAAGCATAGCTCTTCCTTGTACTTTTCTACCATTGAGAGAGGTATTCTATACCTTAGTTTTATTTCTAACTGGAAACTTTTTATCATTCTATCAATGTCATCATCTTTGACATTCTCCAACTTTGATCTATAGCATTGAGTTACCATATTCATTGTGCACTCATTGCCATCCCAATTTTTCATTCCAGGAAACTTCCTTGTAGCATAGAAAAACAAATGAGGCACTAGGGACTTAAATCTGAAAATTGTGCTCTTTGTTTTCTTTACTTTGATAGTGTTATCCAACAATTATAGTATGATAATCTTACATAGATTAAATTTTCTTCCTTGAACTACCATTACATAAGCCACATGAAAAATTCCATTTGGTACCGAGTTAACCCTTGATCTATGGTTGAACTTATACCCCAATATCTTTCTTAATAACTTTACTAGTTTTTATTGAATGGAGTCTACCTTCATGTTTCTTCCATTAAACCTTGTATTCAAGCTTATCTCAACCATCTTTTTGATATTCTTCTCACTAACAAGATTACATCCCTCATTACTCAATCATGTGGGCTTATGAATTAGGTCACTGTCAATAACTATTTGTGCCTCACCTAGCCATAACTAATCATTGTGTACCCTACTTAGAATAATTTGGGTCCAATTTTGGTTGTCAAACTCCATATAAAATATATATTTTACTAAATTCAACTTTCTCATGTGTGCATCCTTGGATTTCAAAGATAGGTCACTATTACACATGGTTCCCAAATATTTGTGAATATATTCATCTCATATGCACTCAATCTTAGAGTAGATATAACTTCTAATATCCTCAACATGAAGCACATTCTCTAAAACTTGCAAAAATATGCCCAACAGGTCTTCCAAAAGTGAAACAAATAGATGTTTCTTGAACACATATCGTGGTCTATCACTCACATCATAGATAGTATGACTAGCCATTTAATTTTAATTGCAAGCACTGAAAAACTGGATTAAAACTTTGTAAACTAGATTCAAACTTCATAAAATACCTTAAAATAATTTTTTAGGGCTTCTACAACTTTGCACTTCATAAACTTCTCTTCATGCTTCAAGTCACTGTCAAATCACTCTTCAATTTTTTCAAGACACTTTGCATGAAAAAATGGTACACAAAATCTTGTTTGTGATCCTTATATCATTTCAAATCAAACTGCACATTAAATGTGTATCTACCAAAAATTCAAATGTTGTCTCTATTTAACAGTAAGCTTGATTTCTAAATTCTTGCTCATTGCAATCATATCTAGACTTGTGCACTTGACCATAGCTTTATCTTTATGTCCTTTACTACTAGAAATGGCTTAATACAAATAGGACGAGTCACAAACAATCTGTGACTTCAACTTCCCTTCAAGTGCATCAAAAATTGTTCTTCCAAAACTATGCAAGAGTTCTTTGGATTACAAGATTTCATAAATTCTTTCTTGAATTCATGAACATGTTCCTTAATTGCTTATTTCTAATTATTATCACTTCCATTTTCACTTCTTTTGCCACTTTTGTTATTATTCCTCCTATTATTAGGATTCCTCTTAAAGTTCCTTTTGTCCATTTGACAAAATCTCATTGTATGTCCAAAGTTATTGCATAACTAAAATACAAGTGCATTTCTCCTTTGATTGGTTCCATTCTGATTCTCAGGTGCTCTACAATTCCTTGCAATGCGTCTAGGATTGCTACACTTGTAACATACAATCTATTTCCTTTCACCATTAGTTTTCTCACCATCATTGTACTTTCTCTAGGATTTACCTCTTTCATTACCTAAAGGGTTAGTATTCCTAAACATTCTACCATTCCCTTTATTACTATAAAATTTAGGTTTCTTACATTCTACTACTTTATGCCCATAACCATGATAATTGTAAAAATAGAAATTATAAATAGGTTTAAAAGACTTACCTGTGTAAATCTATCTTCATATATCCAACACAATTACATATGAAAAATCTACCTTTGAATTCATGTCTAAATTCCTTGGGTGAATCATCTCTCTTAGGTTGATCAACTTGCTCCGTTATCTTAGGTTCATCAGATTTCTTAGACAAATCAACTATCTCAACTTCTTTAAGTGATTGGATCATATTGTGATCAATTTCCTTAGATATTTCTACAATAGAATCTAGTTCTTTCCTAGTCTAAACTTTCTTTTCTGACTTTTCTCCAATAAGGTATCCAAGACTTGTCTTGTCATAGGAGGGTCTCTTGTGAAATCTATGTTCATCAATCTTCTCAAAACTTGTCTAAAGTTTCTCTAACTACTGCTTGGCTTGAGTAAACTATCCTTTCAAAACAATGTTGTATTTTTCCAACTCAACATGTTCTACCTTAATAGATTCTAACTTAGATGTGACTTGACTCAACTAGGATCTAAGGTCTGCATTCTCATATTTTAGACTGGGCTCACTTTTATTGTCATTAGTCTTAAGACTCAACCTAAGTTCAACAATTTTTTGCTCATGTTCAAGATCTTATTTTCTTTCTTGACATTTCCCACCTCATCATTGTCACTAGTATGCACAATTAGATCATCAATCTTATCTTTTAGTTTTCCAATGTAAACTTTTACATCTTCATACCTATCTTTTAGTTTATCTCTTTCTTTAGTAAAAAGGTCAATCTTGTCAAGAGCTTCGTCAAGATTTTTCTTCCATAGTTTGATATTCATGAGGATCTTACTTAATTTTTTAATCCTCTTCCATGTACCTACACTCTAATAACAATTTTTAGAAATAGATAATACTAAAAGGGGGGGGGGGGGGGGGTGAATCAATAATCTACAAACTTTTTCCCACAACTGAATACTGTTACTTTATAACTTACATATGAAAGTAAACCAAAAATGTTGAATATTAAATATAATCATGCACATAGAGAAAAAATAGCACCATTATTTGTTAACTACGGAAACCTTGGCCAAGGGAAAACCCTAGCAGGGATGATACCCACTAGATTATTCACTAAATAATAGGAACCTATTAAGGATATTGACCCTATTAGGAGTCTATGAAATACATATAGTATCTCAAGTCATTTTTAGAGGACTAGGATTTGATAGAAGCTTTAACCCTATTAGGATTTGTTTCAACCTGGTTAGGATTTTATAGATCAAATACAATGTGCAAGAAGAGCCCATTTCCCTAACATGCATTTATACAATTCAGTTCTTCACAAGAATAAGTATACATACAATTCTTTTTCACTAATATAATTCACACTTCTTTTGATTATACATCAGATCTCACATCATATAAGGGTCACCCAATAGTTTTCATATCATATATATCATTCACATAACACAAAGATTGCACTTTTATCTACAAAAGATAAGATCATTACTTATACCTTGCATATAAGAAAATCTTTGCTCAGTTGGCCTTAATGTCTTCACACGCTTGACATAATATACAATAATTCATGGCATTATATCCACATAGCTAGCTCATCATGACTTAGCAATTATTTTGTTACCAAAATAATTCCTTACGCTATATAACTATAATTACTATTATGCTCTATTCTTCTCTATTAAATACACATACTAGTATTTCAACTATAACTCATGCTAGACTATATTTACACAGAGACGCATTGGCATATGTCATCATGACACTATCATAGATCTTTCCTCAACTGCACATAAGCTAACTCTCAATGATTCATCGGTACACATTTCATATGTCTTTGTACTACTGCAAATTGTTGAATACATGTTGCCATAAATGACAACTACCAAGACATCTATCTGATCATACTTCCAAAAAAATTGTCCTATAAGATTATATAACCCATAATCTATTCCTATATCATTTCAATCATTTTTTCATCATTAATAATTATTCTTTTGACCAATATTCTCAATTAATTAATATTTATTATTTAATTGCTCCATTTTTTGTGAGTTATGGTAATTTTTAATTTTCTAATTCCTATTTTCTCATTTCCCATTTCTAATTTACTAATTTCTATTTGTGTGGAATTATGAGTTTTTAATCAAAAATTCCACCCAAGTACACGTGGCCATGATATGTCATAGACTCTCTTCTACTTTTAGTCATGTTGATTCATGTGTGTCACAAGATCTTACATATGACATATTATGTCATATTCATCATAGATATTCCAAGGAATATTGTGCCAAATTGTACATTTGAAAATGACAAATGTCCATCTCCTCATTCATGTCTAAATTTTTTCATTTTGGCTATAAATTGAGTCATTTTTCACTCATTTTCCTCTTAACCACACTTCTAGTATTCTCTCCATCATTCATCACAACAATTTTTCATTCTCTTTTGCTTTCAATTGTGGGTACACTACAGGCAATTGGAGCTACATCGACATTAATAATGGAGAACAAATGAGAACATAGAAACTACATTTGAAATGGATTTTTGATTGTTTTTAATTTCTTTGGTTTCAATGGTTTTCATCGTAGCTTAGAATAGTTAGAATATTTATTTGAGTTTTTGGTTTCTCATAGTATACCACCTCACCTATTTTATAGTCCTACAATTGGTGAACTCGATGTAAAATAAACTTACTAACTTGTTTTTTCTTTGTTTGTACCTATAGGTGCAAGGAGGGAACTCATTTGTAGGAATACTTTTTTGTTCATTATGATCACACCTAGCATAATAAGGAGGTCTAGTAAAAAGATTTTATTCATTTTTAAGGATTTTGTCTAGCTCTCTATCTCGGGTGTGCACTTGCTACTTTTAATATACACTTGGATGCCTTAAGAAGTTGTAGGTTCTTAGGACCTAGAAAATGATCTGTACTCTGCTCTAATCTAACCAACTGCACACTTGAATGACCAAGTGTGCACCTATGGGCCCCAAGTACACTATTTACATAGTTGGTAATGTTTGGGCACAATTGGTAACCCTAGTTTGAGCTCTAACTATTGTAGATGCCAATCTAAATCTCTATAACCTTGTTTAGGTCTCAAGTCCCCAACTATGACCATCTAGCTCCCAAATATTCTCATCTAGGGCCAAAGTGCACCAAGGGTTCCCATGGAAAATCACCCCCTATCTTTGCATGTGTAGGTTCATATATGTTTGTTTAGAACCTAGTTTAGTTGCCTAGTTTTTAGTTTTCTGGCACCCAAGTAACCAATTGTGCCCTTTTTAGTTGGTACTATCTTGGTGCACCTAGGAGTATTATAATAGGTTTATGGCCCTCCCCTTTGCAATTAGTATTGTCACTATGCAGTTCGTTCACAACAAGGTCAAGTTTGAGTTTGAATGCACATTTAGGGTTTCATTTTGGTTTCAAAACTTAGAATAGATTTTTTTGGTGTTACTAATGATCTATTTGTAGAATGTAGAATTCATTGGGATGAGACTAATATTTTAAAAACTTACTAATATTTTTGGTACTAGATGTTTGATGAAGACCTTGTGTGTTTGTCAAAACTATGTGTGTGGTTTTTTAGATTAGAAAAGACTTGGTTTTGGTGCTTTAAAATGAGCTTTATATTTTGATTGGTCTCTCTACAATGTTTAATTTCAAAGAGTTGCATGGACATATCCTCTCCCCTCACCTTCATGGATCTTGGGTTTAAGATAAATCCATGCAATTTCTTTTAGAGAGGCATGCCTTATAACCAAGATCCCCCAAGTGGTTGACCTCAAATCGATAATGGGCCAATGCCAGGTCTATGCTCTAGCCACTATAACAGAATTGCTATGGTTAATTCCTTATTGATGGTATTTTTGTGTGATAGCTCTCCTCCAATACCCTTGTGGTATGTAGAACCCTAGTTATGGGGGCTGGGAGACCTCCCAAGGAAGTTTATCATCTACTTGGTTAACAAAGTACATCAACTAAACACCACATCTTAGTAGCCAAAAACCTTTCTATCCACTTGCTCAGGAGGTCACCCATACCCATAAAGAAATCCCATAATCTTGTTTTCATTAATAGAGGTAATAACCCCTTGGGAAGTGATGACCCTTGAGAAGTGGTTCTTGGTATCCTTGAGAAGTGAGTGCAATGTAAGGGGAATCCTCTGGTGCCAAGATTCTAAGTTGTCTATTTTGGATAAACATGGATGAAAATTGGTTCAAGTGGGAATTTAATGGATAAATTATTAAAAACCTATGTCATAATGTGTTATTTAAGTTAACAATAGGTATTCTTGTCTATTGTATCTTGTGTGTGCACATAAAATTAATCAAGATAATTCCCAAATTTACAAAATCTCATGAAGAACATTTGAGCCTTTGAAATTTGCAAACATACACATTTTCAAAATATTGAAAACACTATTTCAAAATATTTGATCTTCACACTTGCATCTTTTAGACTTTATTTTACATTCCTTAGTCCTCATAGAATATTATTTAGGCTTCAGATTGCATTCCTTAGTCCTCACCTTACATCTCCTAGTTTTCATCTTGTATCCCTTAATCTTCATATTCCATCCCCTAACTTGCATGTTTTCATATCCTATCCCTAATTTTGTATACTCTAGACCTCATTTTTCATGTCTTAACCCTCATTTTTTATCTTTCCATGAGCTGCAAAACCCACATTTTAATTATAACATCATCCTCAATCATTTAACTTTCCAAGATAGTAGTCTAAAAAATAATTAAGCCTTAGAACCCCAAGTGTCCATCTTTTTTACCAACTACATTCATGTGGGCCCCAACTTTTCCTATTTGGGTCCCACTATACCATTGGCACTATTTGGGCACACTTGGTACTACGTGTGCATAGTTGATTTCTAGAATAATGCATTTTGACCTCCAGGTTGCATTTTTAAATCCTAGACATACCCTTAGATCTTTGCATATTTCATCATTATGATCATGTCCTAAGCCTATTTTTTCCCTTAGGATCCTTTCATTTTACACGCTCACCTTGAATAGCCCTCATTTTGATCCCCTTTATAGACCTCATTTTGAACCTAGAACTCTTTCCACTTAATTGAAAATTAGAACAAAGTATGAGCCTTAGAGTATATCCTTATGTGAATGGATAAAGGATCTTGACCTTGGTCTTTTTGTTGTCTTTTTTTATCATTTTTCTTAGGTTAAATTATCTCTATTACTTGATGGATTTTACCTAGTCTTTTTTTATCAATTTGATCTTTTCAAATTTTGTCTCTTTTGGTCAAGATGCAAAATCCATCCTTATAAGGTTAAACTCATAGATTGGTATTTTCCAAATATTTTCTTTAAAGTCCAAGCCTTGCATAGACTTGTAATAACCTTAGAGAATCCTTAGTCTCCCTAAATTTCATTTTATTTAAACCCTATTTTGCACTTTAAAACCCTAGTTTTTATTTCAAAACCCTAGTTTGCATACCATTTCACAACTCTAGTTTGCATTTCATTTCAAACCCCTAGTTTGTATACCATTTCAAAACCCTAGTTTGCGTAAAATTTCAAAATCCTATTTTTCAATCAAAATAATTTCCTACAAGTTTCAAAATCCTCCTAAGTCCACCAAACATTTCCAACAACCAACTTGCCTAAGTCTTTAATCATTTGTCAAACCAAACATTTTGCATAATCCAAAACCCATATCTTACATGTCCTAGATGTCATTATCAACCCTTGCACACCCCTTTTTATATTCCAATCTTAGTTAAATACATTGACCCTTAGTCTCATTTTAATAATCCAAAGTCCAAGGTCCAAAATAATTTGCACTTTTCATAACTTAGGATCATCTTCAGATCCCTTAGTCAAAAGTCCAAAATGTCACTTGTATTTGCACTTTTGCATTGTCCCCTTTGGTGATTTTTACTTTACATAACATAAACCTGGCTCCTTTTTCATTTTCACAACTTATATTACAAACCTAAATCCAAAAAATCCACAAAAAATCATATCTTGCATACACACTCTTCAAGTTTACCAAGTTTTAACCTCTTTTACCAAGTTGGACACCCTAGGTGCATACATGGCACTATTTTGGCATACTTGGTAACTAGAGAGTCCAGAACAAACACATCATACATATATACTTTGCATTTCTTTCACTCGAACACCTTATTTACTAGCTGCAACATTTTGGGTTCCAAGTTACACACTGCAGGTGCACACTTGGTGCCTTTTGGGCATGGTTGATACTGTAGGTGCACACTTGGTTAATAGAAAGTCTATTTTAGAGTCTAGAATCCCCCATTGTATCATCATATTTAGGTATCATGCCAACTCTCACAAGGACATAGTTAGGTGTCATGTCCCCTAATTATAGGTGAATTATTTTATTTAAATAAATAGATTAAATTATTAGAGTAAGTGACTCTATATAATCATATTACAATTTCATGATGAATAAAAATAATTATGAAAATATAAAGTTAATAATAAAATAATATAAATAATAAATAAATACAACATAATAATAAATTATTAATAATGTTAAAAAATTTATTGCATAATATATAATAAATATGAGAATTAAAGATTATTATATAAAGTAATGTATTATGCAATATTATTAGTATAAATATTAATAATATATTAATGAGAAATATAATTTATATTATTAATATAAATTATTATGTTAGTAATATAATATATATAATTAATATAATCATATTATTAATATAATATAGTATTTATTTATGAAAAGATATGACTTTTAAAATATATATATAATATAGAATAATAACATTTAGAAGATCATATTCAGATAATTGGAAAATGGGGAGAAATGGAAAGAGGCGGGAAGGTTGAATGAACATTGTAAATTAATAAATTGAAGAAGAAGACATGACTAAATTCTGAAACAAGTATATTTGAAGGAATAATTGAACTGAAATATGGAAAGGACATTACAGTGGTATCAGAGCCATGATCTTGCCATTCTGTAGGGTAAGAAAAACAAGAAAAAATAGAAGAAATAATACTTCAAGAAGAAAGTCCACTATATGATTGAAAATCAAGTTCTATTTTGAAAAAAAAGAAAGAGAAGTTTTGATTACAATTTTAATATATGCAATCAACTAAACCTATATTTGAAGAAATAAATATTCGAGCTGACAAGCCTATCCAAGTTTGGGCGTAACCAAAAAAAATTCATGCATGAATTGTGAATGCATGACCAATATGTTCATGAAGAATGTTGCTATGTGTAGATCTCTTATAGTAGAATGATGATGGCAGCCACCACCACCCTCTTAAATCTTCATTGTATCCTCATTTAAAGCATCCAATCTAGAGCAAAAGATAGAAGATACCAACTACATCACCCAATGCTAATGAAAAATCTAGAGAACAGTGACTACTAGTCTATAATTAGTGCAACTCTTTAACATCATGGCTCGAAGAGGACTATCAAAGGGTAATCAATAAGAAATAAATGATGCAACATGCCTGAGCAGTCTAGATTATCAAACAGATAGATAAATTAATCACCACCCAAGGTATCAAAGTATTCCATTAATATCTCACATCTAGAGCATGGAGTGGAAGGAAGCACATTGCACAAGGATAATTACAACTATCAAAACTAATTCTTGAATCTAAGAATTGGTCAATGAATACCAAACATAACCATCATGCAAGGGATTAGTAACATCAACCCTTGAATTATTAGTAAAGGTATTTGGAGAGATACTCAACAAAGAGGAGTATATTCATAAGAAATATCCATGAAATATAATCAAAAGTGAGTAAGGGGAAAAATCACATGGACTTCAGGAAAAGGAGGATCAAGGAAAGTGTATAGATTAACACATAATCCAAGGGTTTTCATCATTTAAAATTTATATGAAAACAATCTATATTTCTGACTAGTCCAATTTAAAAGGTCAATAACCCAAAATAAAGGCAATGAAGATTGAGACAAAGTCATGATGTGGAGTTAGGGATGCATGTCATATTGCTGGCCATCTTCACCTCTTCACAAGCAAATATTTGCATGAAAAACAATGAAGAACTTCTACCATCGATAATGGAAGTTGATTAATAACAAACTTCATAAGCAACATATAGCCACTGGACTCATCAAAGCTGTGATAATTGAGAAGGAGGAAGAAGATGAGCCACGTCACCCATGCCTGGCAGTATCGGCACAACAATAAGATAAATAAGGAATTGATTTCATTGTTATAAAAAAAAAAAAAAAAAACCCTAAAATGTATAAATGATAAATATTAAATGAACAACATCATGATCTATCATCAACTACATTATTTAATAAAGAACCCTAATTTAGATAAGTAAGGCACATACATTAATATTAAATGATAATTCAATGATATATCAAATGAACAATTCAATTATATATTAGGTAAAAAAATTAATTACATGTTAATTGTATGTTTTGGATATGGAATAAACAGTTCAATTACATACTAAATCAAAAAATTAATTACATGTTTTGATATGGAATTAACAACTCAATTGTATTTAAATAAATGAATCAATTATTTGTTTGATGTAGAATAAAGATTTTAATTATGTAAATGAAAAAACATGTTGCAATATCAATTACTCCAATAAATGGTCACATTATTATAGAAACAAAGATGAATACAAAAAAAGAGAGGAACGAATAAACGAAACAATTGATTAAGAAATGATGATTCCTAAGAATTACATTCAATAAGAGCTAGGTGGATAAGAGGGTAGAGCTAAGACCTAAGGCAAGAGGAGGGGAAAATACCTGCTCTTGGGTTTAGATTTATCAAGCTATGGGACCCCACCACAATGTTCAAGGACTGAAGTATGGTATAGCATCTAGGCATGGTGAGAGATGGAAGGCTCACATTTGAAAGGCAGAGACCAAGGTCTTGTTAAGCATTTAATGTGGTGTCCTTGTCTAATCTCCAAATGACCTAGACTATATGTACAATTTAATAGTCCGGGAAGGGAAAATATACATATATAAGGATTCAAGCATGGTTAGAGATGGAAGGTTCACATTTGAAGGTCAAAGACCAAGGTCTTGTCAAGCCTTTAATGTGGTGTCCTAGTCCAATCTCTAGAAGACCTAGCCTATACATACAATATAATCAACAGGACATAAATATGCACATATATGAAGAATTATTTTAATTAAATAATACAATAATTGATTCACTAGGAAAATGGGACAATATTATAAGCCCTTACAAGTAGTAACATTACAATAGAGAAAACTTTCCTAATTAAAACTATTAGCTTCTTTTGAAAGTATATTTATATGTACTAACTTGTATCCCTTGGTATAGGTATATGCATGTGTATTAATTATTATGTGGTTGTAGGTTCACAATCAAGGAATTGCATAACATGTGTATTATGTGTCTTCATCTTGTATACTTTGTGTCTTCATGCATTAATGTGTCTTTTTCATGTATGCTTTGTATCTGCAAGTACTCATATATTTACTTCGTGCATTATGACATTAACTACATGCATATCTTATGTATTCTTTCATCCTAATGTATAACTTGTACATTGACTTTACAAGAAAGATTTAGTATAAACAATCATTGCTTGAGGAGAAGAAATTTGAGGAAGGGTGGACTGTCATGTCCCATAATTATAGGTGAATTATTTTATATATATATATATATATATATATAAATTATTAGAGCAAATGACTCTATATAATAATATTATAATTTCACGATGAATAAAAATACTTATGAAAATATAAAGTTAATAATAAAATAATACAAATAATAAATAAATACAATATAATAAACTATTAATAATGTTAAAAAATTTATTGCATAATATATAATAAATATGAGAATTAAAGATTATTATATAAAGTAATGTATTATGCAATATTATTAGTATAAATATTAATAATTTATTAATGAGAAATATAATTTATATTATTAATATAAATTATTATGTCAGTAGTATTATATATATATATATATAATTAATATAATTAAATTATTAATATAATATAGTATTTATTTATGAAAAGATATGACTTTTAAAATATAGAGTATATATATAGAATAATAACATTGAGAGGATCATATTTAGATAATTGGAAAATGGGAAGAAATAGAGAGAGACGGGAAGGTTGAGTGAACATTGTAAAATAATAAATTGAAGAAGAAGACTATGACTAAATTCTGAAACAAGTATATTTGAAGGAATAATTGAACTAAAATATGGAAGGGACATTACATTAGGTGAAAGAGTAGAAGACCTATATCAACCATTATTTTCTCAAGAACAAACACAACAAACAACTTGTCAAAGACAAAAGAAAACCAAGGAACCTCAACAAACTTGTAACCCAAGTCAAACCCAATTTTCACAACCATTACAAGTCAACCTACTAAGCATGTATCTTCCAAGAAGTGACCCTCAAGACACAAGACAAGAAATCCTTAATGGCATTTCCAACATGAAACTCCCTCTTAATTAATCACCTACACATGGAATGGTTCAATGGAGTCTTGATTTTGAACCTATATTCGTACCTATACCACTCGGATGTGAAATTGTACCTACAAAACCTAAAGATTAACACAACCATTCTATTCAATTTGGCAAACCTAACACAAGTACCTTTAATACTTCAAATATACAAGGTACCTTTCACTTAAGTGATTATTCACAATTAGAAGTCTTGATGGGAAAGTAAGATGTTGAGATGGGGATGAATCAGGAGCTTTAGAACTTTAAGATCCTTGAAACAAAATAATTATATTCACCATTTTACCATCTCACATATAGATCATATACCATAAACTATTAGAGGTGAAATAAATCTAAGTTTACATTACATCCATCAAGATAAAATTAAATGTAAACAAATAACACACAAAATTTGGTTACCCAGAAACCCTCCAAGGTGAAGGAAAAACTAGGGTCGTGACACCCACAAATATTCACTACTACAACAATAATGTGTGCTTGTTAAGGCTATAATGTTTGATCACTTCTAGTGATTTTGCCTAGAAATAGGAACCCCCTACTTTAATTTTTAGCTTTCCAGAACCCTAGTCTAGGGTCTTAGTCTTTTTTAAGGTTTTTATCTAGTGTTTTGATCAAGTCTGGGTCCAGACTAGAAAGCACAGTTTATGAAAGTCAAAATTCTAAGGGAGATAGGTCTTTTTCAAAGAAAAAAAGGCACACCAGTGCACCAAACTAGGTGTGCTAGTGAACAAAAACACATAGAAAGAACTCACAAAATGTAAGTGCATAGTAGCTCAACTGCACATCTGCACACCCCCCTTTTTCATGCCCAAATTTAACAAGGCAAAACACAACCAACAATTTTTTTTAAAGGTAAACTAATGGATAGCACATATAGACCTGTACTTTGTTATGAACAATCTATTGACTATGGGGTGCTTGAAAAACAACTCATGTCTCTCAAGAATATTAGACTATTACTTTATTTGATGTTGGGACAAATTAACTCTAATTATTGGGGAAGAATTGGTTTTTCATTTGAAACCCTAGATTTTGAGTTTCTAAAGTGACTAATTTGGTTTCCTAACATTCATTGAAAATCTAAGTTATAACATAAGAGTTAGGTTAGGTTATCACTATGATTTTACGTACTAACCTCAAAATAATGCATTATGTATGTGAATGTGAAGAACAAATTTTGGATCAAGGAGACTGCAATAATCAATAGTTTGCGGACATGGTTATGTCTATAATTGCTCTAGATGATTCGATTTTCAAGTTGTCTTACCATATATATATATCCTAAATTTTTTACATTCTATATTCAATTCTATTCCAATACATTATAGGTATGACTATTTACATTTCACCCTTTATTAACCTCGATCATATTGATGACTTACTAGTTAGGTACTACTAACTAGACTATTAGATTTATCATCAACTACTTTATTTATTGGAATGTATTTGTTTTCTTATTCATTATTTTTATTACTATTATTATTTTGAATGGTAATAAGATTTATTAGTAGTATTAAGGTTATTTTGAGGCTCATACAATTAACTATGTTTTCCATTATTCATAGAAATCTGTTATAGGTAAAATTTCATTTTAGAAGCACAAGATAATGTACATAATTAATAACATATCCATATTATGGAATAATCATGATAACTAATAATAATTAAACTGACCACCCTCCTATAACATACTAACCATTTTACTAATTTGTAATGAACAAAGGTAGGCTCACCTGTTTGCTCTCTCAACTTGTCAAAATTTTACTAAACTTACTAGGTACTAATCCACGTCCCTCACTGACCCCTCCAAACAATGTTCCCACTTTGAAAATTCAACTATATTTCAAAATCTAACATCCTTTTACTAACTATTTAACTCTGTTAACCTAACCCTATACCATTATTTGAAACATTAAAAAATGTATATATATCATTTGTTTAATTCTACTACCTCTATAACTTTATTATTAACTAACACTATTAAGCATTGATTAACACCTAGATTAGATTATGAAAATAAGTTTAGTAAGTCTATGTGATAACTCAAGGGTCAACTGACTAACTAGTCTACACTTATCTCATTAACCTATTTTCTTACTCAATTAATCATTAAACTTTACCAATTCAACTACAAATTTATCCACAATTTTAATTATTACATCTCCTAGTGCACTCTCTTATTTCCTAGCTTACTACTTCCTACAATAAAATGTTAGTTAAATATTTTTTTAAAAACTAACACAATTGTTTTGGTCAAGAATTTTAATCTGCATACTTTTTGAATACTTTTTCTAGCTACTATCCACTAACCAAAAAAAATCACATTTCTTCATTACTATAAGCCTTACACAATATTAACATCTAAATTCCAATCTATATTTACTTATGTTCTACTTTACTAACTCTTGATTCTATATATAATAATAATTTCCTAAACATTAACACACACCCAATCATTAGATATTATTCTCCATATTAATATGACTTTCCCCTTTTCTTAAAAGTTTTTCACCCACACCCCCCCCCCCCCCACTCCACTTTCCTCAAAACTCACATACCCCTATTTGATCTTCCCAAGGTGGGGTGAGAAGGGGTCACATTCTTCTAGGAGACACATGGTAAGTGGGAAGCTTGGATCATAAGGTAATTTGACTTAAGCCTTCCAATCCAACCTTGGACCACTTCCCAAGCTCAATCTACTCCTCCCTAGGCATGAGTTGGTGGGTGTAATGTAAGTTTTATACCATTCCCCATTTCCACAAAGGTAGGTGCCTAGGGACAAGTTTTCTTCCATATGTCAAGACATAGGGAGGTCAAAATCATTACTTTACCTAAGTCCAAGGTGGGAGTAAGAGCATGGCCACCTGGCATGAATTTTCAAAGGAAATGAAACATTAAACAAGGCCTAAGGTAAATTTGTTTTATTCCAAGATGGCACCTTGGGGGGGGTGGTCCTAACTTCATGTTAGTGATATAACATATTTTCAAGTTCTTCTAAGATTTAAAGGAGAGGTGTAGGCACAAAGATATGGTGGGGTCCCCTTTTTTCCCTATCAAAATAGAGCTTTTTTTTAACTTTATACATCTTTTGGAAGTTTGGCGCCTAGGTATATAGGATTCCCCAAACTTTAAGATAAAATTCTTTATTTTGGTTGGGTCCAAGTGTGTTGAATTTTAAATTACCTTTTATTTTATTTTTCTTTGTACTATGTTTTGATTTGTATATTTATATATGTCATTTTCAAAAATCTTGTGATTTTGGGAATGACTTAGGAAACCCAGTGTTAACCATTTTATATTATAACCCTATGTCTTATAGGTCCTTACTAGGAGTATCAAGTGTATTCCCTTATATTTTATTGGTTTGTAATCTTGGGAAGGAATTATTTTCTTTCCCCATACATTTTATAGAGAATAAAACTGAATTTATAGAAAGTTTTCTCCCTAAGTTTAATACATTTCCCCTCTTTCTCTTTTTCAGGTGATCATATATTTTTGAGTTGCTAGTGTTTTGATTTGACTACCCTACTAATTTTTCTTTGCAAGTTTGTTATTACTAAAGCATATATCACATCTAAGGATCTAATTGAACTTGGAAACAAATGAATCATTCTCCATGCATATGCAATAAACTATCAAATATAATACTCTATTTTCATTGTATCTAAAACATTATATATGATCTTACTTTTCAATCACCCATGTTTTCAAATTGAGCCAACCATATCAATAAGGATCTACAACAACCCATGAAATGAATCCAACAATTGATTTATAGACAAACATTAAAAAAATGTCTCATCACCTAACTTCTCCATATTACATAAAATTACACAATGTGAAACTTACAATGAATATTTCCTTGCAAGTAACTATATACAATTTCTCAACGTTTCCTTACACAATTTCAAAAATATAAAATGATAAACAAATATCTTTTACATCACAATGAAATAACAATGGTGACTTGATATCACAACACATTTGAGATGACATGGAACATTGTTCTCTCTTTACACACTTGATTTTTCAACATTCTCAAGGGTGAAACCCTAAAATCTTCAAGGAATCCATCTTCACAAAACATGTATACACACACAAACTAGGAACCATGGAGGCTCACCTCCCATCCTAGGGTTCTATGAAGCCACCCACCAAGTAGGGGAAACAAGTCCAAATGGGATACACACATACAACACTTGTCAATGCATTAAACATGTCACATACAACAAAACAATCCCTCCTATGGCTTGCAACTTGATTCAGCATTTGAACCTTGAACATAGGATGAAGGTGTGCTTTCAAAAAGGAGACTTTCCATATCATACCATATCTTCAATAAAAAAAATTTCATTCCCTTTCGAGGCTTTTCATAAATTAGTCAAAATTCCATGCCCTTTTGGGGCTTCCACAAACATCCTCCAAACATACTATCAATAGCTATAGCTTCCTTGAAGCCCATACTCCATTAACTTCATTTCTACACCATCTTTACCTTATCACTCCTAAGGCATGATATGAATGAATATGACATAAAATGGAGCCCATACTCCAATGTTTTCAACTATATTTCAAGCCCAACTAAGCCCTTCACCCTGGACTTCTCGTCCCTTCCCACAGGGTGAGTGAAGCCCTCACACCCATATCAACACTTGACATTCAAACCAAAAAAAAAAAGATCAAGAAAGAAAACTAAGAAAATTACTTGAACACAATACACACTCTCACCATCACAACACAATATCAAAATCTACAATACCAAGATTCACTATACAATGCATGATCCAAAAATAATTACTCCATGCTTGTAGGTTTGTTATGCAATGCTAAAAGAAAGAACATGGTCATGGTTTGAACACGAACCTTGGTCCAAGCTAAAGGAAATGATAATTTTTGTAGAGCCCCCTTACTCTTCCTCCAAAACCCTAACTATCTCAAAACTTAGAGAGTGGATGAACAAACCACTAATTTGACCAAGACTCCCTTAAAAGGCCTTCTCACTAACTATTTTAGCAAGGACACTAAGCCACTTCCTATTACAAACTTTTCTCCCTCTAAATTTTCTATATTTGACTTAGTGGAAACATGGGAGAAAACACATGTGACAAATCCAATTTCAAATAGATGGAAGAATGCATGGGTAAAGGGGCCCTCTAGGCTATCTAGTCACTATCATGGTCAAAATTAGGTCCCTAACATGTTATATTATCACATGGGTAGCTCATTTTCACATAAAAGACACTTTGGGACCACCTAATGACCCCTCAAAACCCTAGCCAAGTCCAAATTTGAATTTCCTTTGATTGTGACCCATTCTACTCCTTGTCGAGTGAGTTTACTTACTCATTAACAAGGTAATTAGTTTTGGGGTATAATGCCACCATGACCAAAACCCTAAATGACATGTCATTACACACAAAATCCACAAGTATCAAGTGACACATAAATGCTCATTCCACATCACCACAACATGTTCCTAATGAATCTTTATGATTATAAATTTCCACATACAAGAAAACTTACATTTACAAAATAAAATACACCACATCAAGGCTTTTTAATCTTCGAAAGATTCACATAGGTTTGGAACTTGTTTCCCCCAAAAATTTGCATTGTTCCAATTCTTGCACATTAAACTCGAGCATCAATATTCCAAGGAGGTCATATAAAATATATATCATACATGCATATAATTCAAATTTTATGTAATTTTAATTTGACATAATTCAATTCAATTTCCTTTCCTAATCATTACAATTAAATCATTCAAGATGTTAAAATATCAAATCTGCATATCATAAACCATCTTAATCAATTCAACATCTATTTGCATATCATATATCATCATAATCAATTTAACATCTATTTGAATATCATACATCATCATAATCAAATTAACATTTTTCATCACAACATAATCTAATTCTATCCTATCATAAAGTTGTATCCATATGTGTTCAATCATTTCATTCACAATATCAGGTCCATAGTATAGATCATAGATGTAGAACGCTAGTGTAAATGTCAAAATCAATAGATATAATAAGTCATTTTCCTTCTAAGTCTTGAAAAATCTCAAAATATCCAAATCCTAAATATCAATATGCAAGTAACATACCCCTACTTAAACATCACAATAAGCATTTCTACAATTCAGCTCCTATCCAAGAAATTGAAAAAGGTTACACCATGAACAAAATCATTAATTATATCATTTAGGTCTTAATGTGAAGACATTAGTGTAGATCATCATTGTAGATATTAAAATAGCATAACCCTATAGTCTTGAAAGTATGTCAAAACATCAAATTAGAGGTATCATTATGCAAATATGTCATATATACTATGGCAATTCTAGTGAGGCTTCACACCCTTCTCCTACTCTCTACTTGACTTCATTTTTTGTCTTCCTCCAACTCCATTGACTACAGCTCCACACCTAGCAGGTGTGCCTCCTCAACTCCCAACCTACAATTAGACACAACATTAAAGCTAACCTAAAACAAGGTGCACAATAGCACACCTCATTAAGTGCACAATTGCACACGTTAAATAAGAATACAAAAAATGTTACCTAAATTTTATGAGGGTGAAGTGTGCTGATGTGCACCCCATTTCTTATTAAACTTTTCTAAGTACAAAGGCACACCAGGCACACCTATCAGGTGCACCCTTTTTTGTAGAAAAAGGATAAATTTAAGTTTTTTGATATTCTCAAGTAGTTAAGGTTTTTTATTTTTTTTCTAAATAGAGTTTGTCTTATTTAAGCATTTTCAACTCTCTGTACTAATGTTTTCATCCTTGCATAGGTAAAAATGGCATCCTTAACTTGTCAGGGTCATAGCTTTTGACCTAGAGCTCAAAATTCGAAACCATTTACAACGTTGGAAAGAATAACTAAAAATATAATTTTAGTCCCTAAAATAGTGAGCCTTTGGCTGCCTAATTTTAGGGATTGATGAAAGTTTCAACTTGAAATTTTGAGAAAAAGATCTCTGAAAAGGCCAGTTAAAATGACCTAGAAAAACTTGTAAAAAAAGATATGAAAATCTTGTGAAAAAGTTTCAAACATTTGATCATTTTGGATAATCTAGATCACCTGGTCTTTGACCAAGAAGGATTGAATAGTTGGAGAGAAGGAAGAGATCAAAGATATAGAGGTTGGACACATAAACCAGAACAAGTTTCTCATCTTATGCAACTATTAATGACAAGATTAAACGCAAGTGCCTTAGAATTTTAGATAGAAGAAGCAAAAGGAGTTCAAGTGTATGAAATTTCTTTTGGATATAAAGAGGGTATAAATCATCAAAGGGATCAAAGTAAGTATACAAAAGTGATCTAAAACCCTATTTGAGCAAAACCCAAAAACTATTTTCATAACTGAGAACTTTGATTTTTTTCGCAAATTGAGCTTCTAAGGTGCACTGGTGCACTGGTGCACTTTTTCAATGGTGTTTTGGAAGATTTTGAAGGGTTCAGAGGTGTGCTGGTGTATTGGTGCACTGCTACACTAGTGCGCTGCTACACTAGTGCACTTTTTTAATGGTGTTTTGGAAGATTTTGAAGGGTTTGGAGGTGCACCAACATTTAACTACTAGTTCTAAATTTGGAGCTTTCCATGCATCAAAAATTCATTCTAATAGTAGTTTAACTTTGACATATGCCTAATGAAGATGGAGCTTCTTTTTTTGGTACTTCCGGACACTCTTACATCAACTGATGTCTCGCTTTCTTATTTTCTCATACTTTCTTTGTTTTAAGACATGTAAAGGCTCATTCATCCAATTGATGATATAAATAAGGATGGAGTCCTACCTAGCACCTGTTAGAGAGTTAGTTTGTACATAGATAGATTTATTTTATTAGTTTAAAAGCATATAGCTGCATAAAGAGATCTCTCACTCTCAACACATTTTGAGGAGATGATTTTCTATAAATTTAGGAATGTAACATGTATTCCAAACCACCATTATTTTGTTACAATAATATATGTTTTTGGTGCTTGCATTTGGAGTGTAGTGATTCTTGCCTAAGTGTGTTATATTTTTTGAATGTGTGTTCATGAAGTTTAATTAAGACAATAGTTTTATTGCATTGTTCTAGTTGTGTGATCTTTTAATTCTAGTGTTTGCTATAGATCTAATTTTTTTGCTAATGTACTTAATTCGAGAAGAGATCGTCATATTGTTCTTGCATAGCTTTTTGTCTCACATGAGTGCACTTTTTGTGGCCTTGCGATTTGATGAAAAGTGAAACATCTTATGGTTACTAAATTCCCATCGATGATTGCATCAATGGAATTAAGGAAGTGCTACTCCTATTTTCATTGATTACCCACTAATCTTTTCAAAAGCTTAACTCATAGACACATTATTTTCGTAGCTTATATCCATTAGGAATTTTCCTTTCATGTTATTTGCTTAAACTTCTTGTTACCCTATCTTTATTTATTTTTTTACTAACCCCTTGGTTAAATTAGGAATTTTTAGATTGCATTCATCAAAAAAACAAAAAATACGAAAGAACATATCTCTTTTGTGGTTAATTTTGAAACAACAAGAAGATTTATCATTTGATCCAAAATTGGTTGTGAAAAAACACATTTATCTTTAACTAAGTAGATTCTAGTAGGTCACAAGATCACCCAAAACCTTGGAGTCGATCATAGATCAACTTTTCAAGAGAGGAGTTTGAAAGGATTCATTTTGTTAAGCATCGTGTAAAATGATAGCTCAACACTACCCTGTGAAAGGTTTTCACTCTTAAGAGATTACAAGACTTATCTAGTTTGCCTCGAGCAAAGGATTTTAAACTTACAACTAAGTAAGAACTTTGTTAAGATATTTAAACAAGTCTATTAAAACTACTCTATTAAGAGATTTACCTAGATCCACTTGTTAGAATGTCTTAGTACCTAATTGTGATATCCTTGTCAAAATATAAATTAATAATAAATAAATAAGAAAATTTTAATTACAATATATTAAATAATATAATTATACTAAAATATGTTAATCATATAACAATAATAATAATATAAAGATGAATTAGATAATCAATTATAAATAAGCAAATAGAGGAAAAATAATATAGTTTATGTTATTCAATATTTAACTAACAATTTAAAATTAATTAATGTTACATAATTAATATGTTATAATAATAACATAATAGAAGAATAAATTAAATAATACTATCTATAATTAATCATGAGGAGGTGTAATTAAACAAGAGATGTGTCCATTTGGAAGAAACCACTCCCATGGACTATATATAAAAAGAAACTCAAATTCATTTCAAGGACATATGGAAAAAATGTATCATTGTGGACTCAAATTTATCTTATCAAACATGGATGAAGTAAGGGGTCATTACAATTGGTATCAGAGCATAATCCTACCATACTATGGGATTAATTCCTAGAAAAGAAAAAGTAGCAACCTCAACAAAAATAGAAGAAATAAAAACTAAATCTGTAAAAACTAGCCAACTAATATTTAGAAGAATGAAAGAATGGTAGTTGACTCATCAGTCCATTATTTTATACCTATAATTATCAAGTAACAAATATGATAGTCTCATCAAATGATAAAGAAGATTAGTAACATATCTATGAGAAGGAGAATAATAAAGGAATGCAGATATATCTAGCATCCAGATGCCAGATACAAGAATATTTTTTGAGTGTTGTAATTTCAAAAATGATTGCAAGAAATAATATAGAACTTTGATCACACCAAATCCTTATTGGCATATTCTAGCTAGTGTTTTCAAATCAATAATGATCACTAAAATTATAAAACCAATCAACATGTATTCTTATTTTGGGACTCATGGATATCCCTTATGACTGTTGTGATATCCTTAGACAAACGTCAAAGAAAAAATATACTTTCTTGTTTCTCTTGAATATGAAAGACATATTTTTTCAATAATATATCCATGTCAACAACTTCCACATTAACAACTGGGCCTACAACTTCATGCTATGGGTACAATGAGAAGCAATTTCTAGAAGGCAATTTATTTGGAACAACAAAATGCCTCAAAGAAGTGGTGTCTCAATGATACAAAAGATTGCAAATTTTGAAGAAACCAATTTATCAAAAATGCAATTGTAAGGGACAAAGTCAATACTAGAACTCTTTCCAAAGTGAAAAATCAACTCATAAATAGAGTAAAGGGAAAAAAATGGATCTAATATGAACACTATTTTCCCATTGTTTGACCACCTATTTATAAGAATGAAGATAATACCAAATGCATCAAAAATGAATAATCAAAATGAACATAAAATAGTTAAATGAGGGTGACATCACAAGAAAGACATGCCATGTAGGAAAGGAAAGACTCACTGATGACTAAGGAAAAAGCATGAGCCCAACCAGTATTTAATGTTACCAATTGATGTCTCACATTATTTAAATGTATTGAAAGGTGACATAGATTACAATCCACCAATGTCACATTACTAATATGACATTAACCAATATGGATGATTTATGAATGGGTTTGACAAAGGCGTAGACCCCAAAAGGTAACTATATATATATATATATATATATATATATATATATATATATATATATATATATATATATATATAGTTGGTTTTACATACATTTTCATAAATATGGCATGCTATGCATTATGATTTGGTTGAAAATAAATATGTTAACTTTATTAATATTCAATTATATTTATATTTTATAAATGTATGATAATTAATCAATAATGTTATAAATAATCTAAAAAAATAAGAGAAAGATGCATTAAATTATAACTCATACTTTATAATACATTCATACATATGGGTTGAAGAAGTCAAAAGGAAGTTGGATGTAAGTATTTTTACATCTCTTTAATTTTTAAAACTCCTATGTGGATATGAAATTTAAGAAAATATAGATTGGGAATTGGTTCGAATTGATTACTAATAAAGAATAGATTACTAAATATGGGTTCCTCACTATTTGCATATGAATTTCTTAATCATGATTAAATATTTGATAAGGAAATAATATTTTTGAGGGGCATATATTGAAACATGAAAATAGAAGATCAAATACATATTATATATTCAAAATATAAATTTAATCTATAATGTATTTGAAGGATCTAATAGTATTATGTTGAATCATATTAAGTAAAGATGTGTGAATAATATTACTAGAAATTTGTGGATGAATCCATAAAAAATATTGTGTTAGCTATGTAGTGGATAGGGAGTGTGCACTGGAGGAGGAGTAAATCAGTCACGTTGGGGCAAGAAAATTCAAATATCGATAAATATCTAAGGGAACCCCAAACTGAGTGTGTCCAAACTTGAGAAGCAGTAAATCTACCATCCACATCAAAATTAAACATGTTCCTAGTGGGTAGGGAGTGTGCATAAGAGGAGGAGTAAATTACTTGTGTTGGGACAAGAGAATCCCAATATGGATTTAAATCTGAAGGAGCCCCAAGTTGAGTATGTCCAAACTTGATCAGCAGTAAATCTACCATCCACTATGGAAATATACACCCCATTATAGTATTAACTATAGAAGATTTGTTTAAAAACTTTGCATCTTCAAGAACATTTGATTTCAAGATAGGGGAAAGGAGCACAACATTCACAATCAAAGTGGTAAATCATTTCCTTAAATTTTCTTATTTTAAATTATAAGTAGGATTCTAATATGTATACTATGTGTCTACATTGTGTCTTCATGCATTAGAATGTTTTCTTCATGTCTTCATGCATTCATGTGTCTACCTAGTGTTTGCATTGTGTCTTCATGCATTAATGTGTGTACTTTGTGTCTTCATTCATATGTTCTTGTACATGCTACTATATACTAACATGTTTCCTTTGCAAGTGTCTTATACACAAGTAGGAAAAAGAATGAATCAAAAGTATGAATTAATGAGGATTGGTGTAGGAGCATCCTAGGTGAAGGGTCATTTTAGAGATATAAGCCTACCATAAAATTCTAATTTCTCTAGCTTAAGTAGTGGAGAAGTTATTGCATATTTTCAGTGGAACAATTTGTAGAAAAATCTTTAGGATGACAGTTGGAGGCCTTAGAGTGCTCGGATGAGGTTTGAAAACTCAATGAAATGGTGCTAGCACAGTTTAGAGCCTATAGATCAAGAACTAGCATTTTCAAAAAGTAATTATAGTAGCCAATTGGAGTAACGGTTCATGAGTTATGGCCTTTCAAAGTTGGGCTACCAGAAACTTCTAAAATAATTGTCAAAGATGTATTTGGCTGACTCTATATGTTTTGTTGGGGTCTATTAGCCCTAGGTATTAAGTTTGAGCACCTAGAACCTTCTAGGTGGCATAAAATTGACTATTTAAGAAAGGCCCAAACATTATCTAGGAAAGCTCGAGGTGATAGTTCACAACATTGTCTTGCAAATTACTTTAATAAAGGCGCCCATTTGGGTTAGCATATTGTAATTAAGAATTGTGTAATTTCACATTTTTGGAGATAATAAGAAGTCCATATTTTGTTCTCACATTTGCTATTGTTTCTTTGTTTTTGTTATGAGTTTATTGTATTAAGGGGAGTCCCTTGCATCAAGTGGTATTAGAGCTAGAGTTCTTGATTGTGTCAAAAGATCACTGACTGTAAGGCAATTCACACCAAGACCGTGGATTGGGCTAAGCATGTAGACAGATCACTGATTGTGAGGCAGTTGCACTAAGGTTTTAGCAGAAGCATGAAAATGCCTCCATGAAGAGAGCATGGTGAAAGAGTTGCAGGTGTTACACCTGAGGGTTTTCAAGCCCTCCAAAGACAAATGCAAGCATAAGAAGAACAAATGCATAGAGGAATGAATCTTCCCATAAGAGATGAAAGTGAGGATGAGGATGAAGTAGAAGAAAATTGTGATATCCATAATTTTGACACATATAATATCAAGATATAAGAATAAATAAATAAATATCATAATAAAACAATAAGGCTATAATATTATCACATTTGAATATAAGCACTATTAATAACTAATGATAATAAATTAATCAATATAATTAATGGTATGATTGTTAATATAAAATGATAATACAATATGAATATGTATAAAAATAAATATTGTAATATTTTAAATAACATAAATAATAATAACAATATATGATTTTATATAATATAACTCTTATAAATTATATTATAAGTATCCTTATCATAAGCTATAAATACTTTTCAATTAAATATAATATGGCTCTTATAAATTATATTAATAGAATTATATTAATAGCCATAGATAACATAGATCTAATTAACATACATAACTAAAGCAATATAACACATTCAATAAACTATTGATAAAATATAAATTGGGATGTGTCCCCTCACTCGCATCTATCCTAGCCGAGTCTAGTGTTATTTAAGGATGAGGGAGGACTTCGAAGGGGGAAAGGAGATTGGACATAAAAGAAGCATCAACGGCAAATGTATACACTGATCTGCATCACCTGCACCAAATATGATTAGGTTATGCATATCTCCAGTAGACTTCACATTGAGAGTACTGATTGTTAGTCTATCATGTGACATTGGACATCAACAATTCCACACTTCAGAACATAAATGGAACAACATATATCTAAATCACACTCCACATTGGCATTAGTTAAAAGGAACCAAGGTATAAACAAAGGTAGGGAAGGGTGATAGAACATGTGCACTAGTAACGTGGAGGAAGAAACAACACCCAATCAATGATAATATAGTGTAGTCAACAGTGATATAAGCCTAACGCATCAAAGTGACATAAGCATTAGACAATCCATAGTCAGTTGTGTTCTTCGAGGTTCATAATTACACCCAATGCAATAATCAAATTCATTATTATTGTTTCAATTTAGTTGAAAGGGGAGAAATATTAAAATTGACTCAACTACTATTAAAAGAAGAACATTAAGTGATTACAATAAGGAAAGCCTTCGAGTTATAATTTATCTCACATACAAATTATCAATATATACATATGTGTACTATTTAAAAGATTGGAATTTCATTAAGGATAATGACAAATTTCATATAATAAATGAATATTTGAAGCCTTTAAACTAGAATCAAGAGAAACTTAGGTTATAGCCATAAAGGGGACATTACAAAAATGTCAAAGCAGAGGTAGTTCTAAATCCAAAGGAAGAGAGGCTTTTTAGGGCCATCTCTAAGATTGGAAAAAGATCCAAGTTTGAGGTTCCCATATTTTCAGGAAATATTAGCCCAAAAAAGTTGATTGATTGGATCAATGAACTAGAGGAGTACTTTGAGTATGAAGATATTGAGGATCCAAATAGGGTCAAGTTTGCAAAGGAAAAACTGAAGGGACATGCAAAGATTTGGTGGCAAGAGGTTTAGTTAGAGTAAAATAGAAAGGGAAAGGAAAAAAATATCAGATGAGATTTAATGATAGCTAAAATGAAGTGACAATTCATTCCTATAGATTATGAGCTTGATCTATAAAAGAAGATGCAAGGAATGAAGCAAGTGGGAAAATCTATTCAAGAGTATACCAAATAGTTCTACCGAGTTCTCATTAGAACCGGCCATACAAAAGCTGATAAGGAGAAAGTTGCCCATTATCTTAATGGGTTAAGGAAAAGCATTTTAGATGAGCTAAGTCTTGTTTGAATGAGTATTTTTGAGGAGGCATACCAATTTTCCCTAAGAGTCGAGGAGAAACTAAGCAAGAAGTTTGGCAATAAGAATAGTGCAAGAGGCCGTGGTGGAAGATCTAGTGGATGATCTTAAGGAGGTTGTAATGATGATCAAAAGTACAAGGATGAGGTTGGAAGTAGAAACCAAAACCAAAGGGGAAATAATTCCAATTGTTTCCATGATTAGAACAATAGAGATTAGAGAGGAAGAGGCAAAGGATAAGGATCTGGAAGAGGAGGCTTTCGTGGAAAATGTTTTCACTACAAAGAAGAAGGGCATAGAGCGGTTGAATATACCCAGTGTCAAGGAAGGATAGATCAAAGAATAGAAGGTCAGGCAAGAGTTGCACATGTTGATGAAGATGCTAGATCCTCACATTCTAAAGATGTTGAAAGAGGAGAAGTCCTAGTTAATAGAAGAGTCCTACTGAGCGGTGAGAATGCACCTGATCAAAGGAGTTTGTTTCACACAAGGTGCAGATGTGAAGATAAGTGTTGTGATGTGATCATTGATGGTGAAAGTACTAATAATCTAGTGTCATAAATGATGTCCACTAAGTTAAAGCTGAAGAGATAGAATAACCTGTGTCCATAACATATTTCTTGGGTGCAAGATGACCAAAAGGTTATGGTCAATGAGCAATGCTTAGTAAATTTCAAGATTGGGAGCTACCAAGATGAGGTACTATGTGATATCATACCTATGGACATATGTCATATGCTATTGGGTAGGCTATGGAAATTTGACAAGCATGATGTACATGATGGGTGAGCAAATACCCACACTCTAACAAAGGATGGAGTGAAACATAAGTTGAAGTCGATGAAGGATAAAGAAGAAAAGGTATGTAGTGCTGCTAGAATATGTTTTGTTGATGGAAAAGAGTTTCTTAAAGGTATGAAACATAAACATATGTTTTTTTCTATAATTACTAAAGATAGTAAAGAAGAAGTAGAGGAGGTACCTGCAAAATTTGAAGATATGTTGGAGGAGTTTTCTGATATTGTATTAGATAATGTACCTAATGGATTACCCCTAGTGAGAAAGATCTGTTACTAGATGAATTTGGTTCCAGGAGCTAGTTTTCCAAATAAAGCAACACATAGAATGACACCAGTGGAAAGTGAAAAGTTGAATAGACAAGTTCATGAGTTGTTGCAGGAGGGGTTGATTCAAGAGAGTTTGAGTTCATGTCTTATACCAATAGTATTGGCACCAAAGAAGAATGGAGAATCGATGATGTGTACAGATTCTCACGCTATCAACAAGATCACAATAAAGTATAGATTTCCATTGCCAAGGATGTATGATATTATGGACTATTTGAGTGGAGCTAAGTATTTCACAAAGATAGATCTAAAGAGTGGGTACCATGAGATTTTTATTAGAGAAGGTGATGAGTGGAAGATTGCTTTCAAGATAAGGGAAGGATTGTATGAGTGGTTAGTCATGCCTTTTGGGCTAACCAATACACCGAGCACTTTCATGAGGCTCATGAATGAGGTACTAAAGGAATTTTTGGGTAAGTTTGTTATTGTTTACCTAGATGATATTTTGATCTTTAGTAAGATATTGGAGGAGCATTTGATTCATATTAACAAGGTGTTTGAAAAGTTGAGGGAAGAAAAGTTGTTGATAAACCTAAAGAAGTGCAGTTTTGTAAAGGAGTTGGTGTACCTAGGATTTGTAGTCTTAGGAGAAGGTCTAAAAATGGACCCAAAGAAAGTGAAGCCTATCCTTGAATGGCCTACTCCAAGGAGTGCAACAAAGGTAAGATCTTTTCATGGACTGGCTACATTTTATAGAAAGTTTATAAGAAGTTTTAGTAGTATTTTTGGACCCTTGATTGAAACAATGAGAGGGGATAGGAAAGAGTTTAAGTGGACTATAGGAGTAGATAAGAGTTTCAATCTATTGAAATAGAAAGTTACTGAGTAGCATGTTTTAGCACTTCCTAATTTTAACAAGGTGTTTCAAGTAGACTATGATGCTAGTGGTGCTACAATAGGAGCTAATTTGAGTCAAGAAGGTAGACCTATTGCTTATTTTAGTGAGAAGTTGAATGATGCAAAAAGAAAATATTCTATTTATGATCAAGAATTGTATGTTATAGTTCAAGCATTGAAGAACTGAAGACACTATCTTCTTCCCAAGGAGTTTGTTTTACATACTAATCATCAAGCATTGCAATATTTGAATAGTCAAGGAAAATTGAACCAAAGGCATTTAAAGTGGGTTGAGTTTTTGCTAAGTTATACATTTGTTTTGAAACACAAAAGTGGAAAGTCTAACAAAGTTGTAGATGCTCTTAGTAGAAGACAACTTTTGTTGAGAGAATTACAGATAGAGGTGGTAGGGTTCAAGGAACTCAATATATTATATCCAAATGATCCTGATTTTGGTGAAGCATGGAAGACTTGTACATAACCTATTACACTTGATAGGAAAAAGTGGTTGGATTTAGTGATCCAGGATAATATCTTGTTCAAAGGAAGCCAGTTTTGCATTCCCATAAGTTCAATGAGAGAGAATCTCATCAAGGAGAAGCATAGTGGAGGATTGGCTAGACATTTTGGTGGAGATAAAATTATAGCTTTGGTTGCTAAAAATTATTACTGGCCATAGTTACACCAAGATGTGATGAAGTTTGTAAAAAGTTACCAAGTATGTCAGATGGTGAAAGGAGTGAAGCAAAATACAAGGTTGTATCAACCATTACCTATACCAACGAAGCTGTGGGAGGATGTCAGCGTGGATTTTATTCTTGGATTACCAAGGAAATAGTGTGGGCATGATTCTATTTTTGTGATGGTTGACAAGTTTTCAAAGATGACACATTTTATTCCTTGTAATAAGATTAGTGATGTTCATGTCATAGAGTTGTTTTTTAGAGAAGTGGTGAGATTACATGTTTTGCCAAAGAGTATAGTTTCAGATAGAGATATCAAATTTGTTGGGTATTTTTGGCATACATTGTGGAGGAAGTTGAAGACAAATTTGAATTTTAGTTCATCACATCATCCACAGACTGATGGGTAGACAAAAGTTGTGAATTGCAATTTGGGAAACTTGCTGAGATGCTTGGTTGGAGATAAACCAAAAGGATCGGATATGATTTTACCACAGGAAAAAATTTCATATAATAATTCAATTAATAGGAGTAGTGGTAAATGACCATTCTAGATTGTATATGGGAATAGTCCCAGAAATGTTTTTGAATTGAGGAAGTTGGATAAGGGAGAGATAAGTAGTACTAAAATAGAATATTTTGTTGAACATTTGAAGAACATCCATGAGGAGGTGAGGAAGCACATAATAAAGATAAATACATATTATAAGACTAAGGTAGATGTAAAAATGAGATATAAGGAATTTTGGATTGGAGATAAAGTTATGGTTCATTTGTAAAAGGAGCATTTTCCAGTAGGTACATGTAATAAGTTGAAGATGAAGAAGTTTGGACCGTGCAAGATAGTGAAGAGGAATGATTCTATAAATGCATATGAAGTGGAGTTACCTACTAAGTTGAACATTTCACCAATATTTAACATTTCAGATTTGACAGAGTATTATGAAGGAGGTGATGGAGATGAAGTTGCAAAAGCACAGTGGAGCATTCCAGCAGCTAGTTCGGCTACAAAGGAGTTTGAGGAGATCCTGGATAGTCATGTTGGAAAAAGTGCCAGAAATAGAACTTATGAGGAATATCTGGTCAAATGGAAAGGGAGACCAGTTGAGGATTCATCATGGCTAGCAAAGGAGGAGGTTAATCATCTTGGTTTTCTTCTGAACACCTGAGACGTGACTAGGTCACTTCTCAAATTACCCTAGGTGTTTGATACAGGAGAACCCTGGGTGAAGGTTCATTTTAGAGATATAAGCCTACCATAAAACTCTCATTGTTCTAGCTTAAGTATCAAAGAAGTTATTGCAGATTTTTGGTGGAACAATTTGTAGAAAAATCTTCAAGCTCACCATTAGAGGCCTTAGATTGCCTGGATGAGGTCTAAAAACTCAACAGAAGGGCGCTTGCATGGTTCTAATTCTATAGATCATGAGCTGGCATTTCTAAAAAGTGGTTATAATAGCCAATCAGAGCAATGGTTTGTGAGTTATGGCCTTTCAAAGTTGGCCTACTTGAAATTTCTAAAATAATTGTCAAAGATGTATTTGGCTGACTCTATATATTTTGTTAGTGTCTTTTGGCCCTAGGTATTGAGTTTGAGCATCTAGAACCTTCCCAGGTGACATAAAACTACCTATTTAAGAAAGGCCCAAACATTGTCTATGACAGCTCGGGGTGATAGTTTGCAACACTATCTTGCAGATTATTGTAATGAAGGTGCTCATTTGGGTTAGCATATTGTAATTAAGAATTACATAATTCCATATTTGCGGTGATAATAAGAAGTCCATATTTTGTTCTCACATTTTCTATTGTTTCTTTATTTTTGTTATGAGTTTATACTATTAAGGGGAGTCACCTGCATCAAGGATCAAATCAATTTCTTGAAGACAAGCAAATTTGAGAGGGGAGGACTATGATAACCCTGTCAAAATATAAATTAATAATAAATAAATAAGAATAATTTAATTACAATATATTAAATTGTTGGGACTAAAAATTGCAAGGTCAATTTTGAGTACCATTGAGTGTTTGAGCCCTATAAATGCTTTTTGATGAGTTTGTACCCGGCTATACTTTTGAGGCCTAAGAGGTGTTCAATGCTTCTAACACCTTCCATTTAGTGCATCTACCTATTCCATGAAGTTAAATTGAGATTCTGAGCCATTTTGTGAAGTCTCGTTTTGAGCTAGTTTCAAATCTGCATTTTTGCCCTAAGTGTCAATCAATGATAGGAGGCCATGTTTGCCATTGAATATCTCGCACCTAGAAATGTTTTGTGATTCACCACTTTGGGAGTGTCTAGTGGCCATAGAAATTGTGTTTTAGATTTTGAGTCATTTTGAGTCCATTTGACTAGGTTTCGAACCCCTCAAAATTGATCAGTTATTGTTTTCATGCTTTTGCAATTATTTCTGAATTCTGGGAAGCCCTGTTTGACGATTAATATTTTTGACCCAGTTGACCAAAATGCTGAAATTCCTTTTGTGTTGCATTGTATATGGTAGGGACTTGTCATGTTTCAAGTTTCAGCTTATGACGAATCCTTTTGATCAGTTTTCAAACACAATTCCAAACACAATTTCTAAAGTTTTACTGGTGTCAGCAAGTGCAAATTGTTTGGTACCCCTATTTGTGATGTCATAACTTGAGATCCATGATCGCCTAGATTGAATGGATTATACCACTATGTTTTCCTCCAAAAGTACTCCAAGTGTGTTAGTTTGCAAGTCATGATGAATCCATTTGCACACATTTTCAGGTCAATTCCATTTGCAAAAAATTGATTTCTTGTCATTCTTTCCAGTCAACAAATCCAAGTAGCTCACTTTGACTGCTCGCCAAATGCATCTTGTTATTTTTCATGAGCCCAAATTGTAGATCCATAATGTCCTCATGATAGAGAACCAATGCCTCAATTTTTATTTCCCCATGTGCTCATTTGCCTAGTTTTCAGAGCCAAATCTGAACCTAGTTTGTTACTTTCTGACATGTTTTTATGCAGGCAATTCTGAGAAGTCAACTTTTTCAGTCAATATCTTTTGACCCCGAATTTTTCATGAGATAAAATTTAACAAGGTGCAAGAATGTAGAACAGAGATTCAATGTACCAGTTCTCAGAGCTCGGTCAGAGGTTTGGGTCAGTTTTTAAGGCCAATCAATGGACCTCCTGGCCCAAAGTTGATAGTCTGCAAGAAAGTGATAAAATGATTTTTACTAATGATTTATTAATCGAACTTGATTCTAATCAGTTCAAGATGATCAATAGATCAATTTGCCAGTTTAGTTGTTCAAAAATAAAATAAAAATTAGCCAGACCCACTTTGGGGCTCGACTAATACCATGAGATTAATAAGCTCTTAAGTAGGGTTGGAAGAAAAGATAAAAACATGAAAATGGGAAATATAGAGGAGTGAGTATCAAATTGAATGTATGGACTTATCTTACTGAGTACATGTGGTTCCTTCTAGCAGTTCCTGTTTGCCTAATAAATCTAATGACTCACAAGAGAATATTTCCTAACAGATTATTACCACTTGTTCAGGAGGCCTTTCTAGACATTGCATTCTTCTTTTATAGTTGGTGTAGTGGTAAAGTGGCCAGCATAGTTGGAGAGGAGGAATTCAGAATTCTAAAAGCTGCCTCATTCATTAAGATAGATGAAGATGGTTTTGTGATTGTTCATGACATTGTCAGAGTAAGAGGGAAATAGAATTAGAGATCCTAAGAGTTTAGTTGAATGTTTGAAAGATGAAGAGAAACTCAGCAAATTGAAAGGCATTTATTTTGATGAAAAATATGAGCAACCTCTAGTAGAAATTAATTGCCATCATCTTCATTACATGAGCAATTTTTTAAAAGTGCTATGCTGTAGAGGATCAAAAATAACATTCACACAGAAATTTCTAAGACCATTTAAACAACTCGTGTTTCTTATAATTGATAGTGAAGTTCTTGATTTACCATGGAGTTTGACAAGCTTGAGCATATCATCTACTACAATGGCCCGTTGATGCAAAGCATGAATTTGTATGAGTTTCCTCCAAGCCTGCGCTATATGTACATTAAGGATTATTCAAAGAATAGGGGAACAGCTTGAGAATAAGGCCAACACAATTAGAAGGATCTCGACTCACATGTGAGGGACAATGACAAGACATGAGGAAGGAGGACAACCCATGTGAAAGGCAGAGAGAAGCTTCAAGTATCCACACAAGCAGGCAGCACCAACAGCTAGTAACAAGACTCCATGCATAGAAAGCCACTCCACGTCTAACAGCGGAAACATCAAATATGGAAAAGTTCACATTCCATCAAAATAGTAAGAAAGACTCCATGTTTTGTGAGAATTATACTAGTTAATCTTGAAGAGTAGGAACTCATTCTAAGGCAAAGCATTGAGCAACTTGAAAATAGTGAAATGACATGGACAACTCTAGTTGCTCAGTTGAATAGGACATGAAACAAAGGAGGTGCCAAATAATGATAGAGTGAGACACCATGTAAAAAAGTAGTCAATAGCAGGGTACACCGTGTTAGTTAAAGAAGAGGCTTTAGCACTTAAGATGAAATGTTTGCAGAAAGGACAGGGATCCAAACAAAAGAAAATAGAGAGCGCATATTGGAGGAAGTCGACATAAAAAAAGTCACATTGCAAAAAACCACCAATCAAAGAGTGAAGGGCAGTCCAAGGCAGGATGCAGCTGAGAAAAATGTGAAGCAAAGACTAACGTTGAGGAAGATTAGGCAAAAGGATAGTGCACATCACAGAATCCACGCAACTTAAAAGATCCATGCATCCAATACAAAGATCGCAGTATAGCAAAAAATGTTGAAATCAAATTGCTAGTGCCAGTTGATGAATCTACACCTCAAATATGCACATCAATGGGTTCTTCTACATACTCCCTACAGAAGGATTTTTTGCTTTGGAAAATTTAATCATTTCTTGGCGAAGTGAAGGAATATGATGGAAAGAAATTGATGATTGCCATCAAAGAAGGAATTCCATGATAGTCTAAGCTGCCTTGTAGGTATGAAGATAAACCTAGTCTACGGTAGAAAACAATGAAAGCCGCAGGTCTAACAATCAACTCTAGCTGTGAACAATGTCTCCACATTTGGATAGGGAGTCGACCATTTAGAGATGGCTTAAAAGGAATGAGAAGGTGTTGCACAAAATACGAAGGATTATGGAGAGCAATTGTAGACCCCAAGTCACTCTTGGTTGAAACCATGGCGCAGAAGCCCAATTCTAAAGTTTTGACTTCAAAACATAATCCCACATTCATAAAATGGGGAAATATTATAATGTTTATATTCAAGAACACACATTGCTTAAAATGTCTTAAAGACATGGTGTCTTTTGTGGATGTGAAGAGTTGCATGTGGCTCCTGTGTGTTAGGTGAAGAAAAAAATTGGCTCCAACGTAAAAAAAAAAATTGAATAAAGGAGCTCATATGCTAATGTGACGCCAAGAATGAAGATCGCTCCAAATGTTGCCACGTGTCCAGATCCGAGGGCTGGCTCACGCCCGCTTGATCAAGTTGTTTGCTACTTAGAGATTGCGGGAAAATGGGATTTTTCCATGTGGTGGTAGGTCCCAGTTGTCGATAAGGTGGCATCGCAGAGTAGCTTAGATGGGAAGCGCTCAGATTGTGACATGTGTCAGGATCTAACAAACAACGCAAACCCACATTCTAGAGTTGCAAGGTCATTAAATAATGCAAGATTGTGGGATGCTAACACATGTCAGTGAGTTATGCATGGTGACGTGGTGCTCAGGAGCAGGGTGATGATGTGGCAACAATCCTGCCAATCAAACGCAACCACGTGGTAGCTAAGGTGGCACCTAGTGGGCCCGAAGAGGATGAGGAAAAAATTGAGGAGTAAAAAAATTATTTTAAATTATTTTTCAAAAGGAAAGTATGCACGCTCAGATTTTAAATTTCAAAGAGGCATTAAATTAAAAGTTTAGATATTAGAAATTTTTAAAATTTTGAAATACCAAATTTACTTTCCTGAGTTTTCTACCAAGGGAATATTTTTCAAAAAAAGATTCAAGGTGTTTCTAGTAGGCTAACATAGGAATATTATATATTGCCAAAACTGGGAAGATCTGAATTTTTTGAATCTAAGTTCAATTTTAGCACAGGTGTTCACCAATTCTTTCTATAGGTTAGTTTATGATTTTCGAGGCATTGGCAGTAGAATAGGTAGATTTGATGATTGAGCATCAGAGTTTGTTAGAGGGTAGATTAGAAAACCTTTTGAAGCTTGAATGTGGAGGAAAAAAATTTGAAAAGGTTGTATTGGCTTCTTGAAGTCACTTTGTAACTGGTTTTTTACCTTTTACCGTGAACTCATCTTTAACATCAGAAATTAGTTACAATGGTGAATCAAATATCTTAGATATTTTTGCCTTGTAGAGCCATAATGATGAAGATTTGATTCACCAGTTGAGGGAGAAGATCAAAAAGATCTTTTAACCTATTGAGAAGGTTTTCCAAGTGGACAAATGTCATGGTCAAATCAAATCCGGGAATGAACTCTTCTCCTATATCTTTCTTTCTTTTTCTCTTTTGTGGGGTTGGCAGTTTGCTCTAGATAATACCAGCAAGGTTCTAGTTCTACTATTAAAACAAGGATTGTAGATGGTTTTGCTTCCTGACTACCAAGCTGAGCTTTAGCAGTGAAGGCCACACATCCACCTTGTGCAGATTTGCATTTCATTTTCATGTGTTGTATTTCTGAGATAATGGATATTGATGCTAGATCATGTGAATTATCTTGAGTTTCATGTTGTGTTAGCAGTTACTATATTTGGTCTTTCCAAGGATAAATATAAAAGGGGATTTACATGATTTATCTAAGTTCTCTCATTCTATCTCCTTTTTCTTCATATATCATTAACTTTGTGATTAAGTGAATAATGTTCATTTGGTTTGAAACATTTTGGATGAAGTGTGTATCAGATCTTTGTTGCTTTTGACTCAAGTAGTTGGGTAAATGCTTCATCATTCTGATAGGGTTTCTGG
The DNA here is from genome assembly GCA_028749045.1 of Cupressus sempervirens. NCBI lineage: Eukaryota > Viridiplantae > Streptophyta > Pinopsida > Cupressales > Cupressaceae > Cupressus > Cupressus sempervirens. The sequence continues at coordinate 424,626,209 of CM053784.1, forward strand.
GTGTATGAAGGGGATATTGCATAAGTATGGGATTAGGGGATTTCAGTTGATAAACTTGATTGTAATGCAATCTAGTTATGTCGTCCTACTGGTAATGACTCTATGGTTCAATGGATAAGGCACTGATCACTAAATCAAATGCAAGCTGATATGAATGGCATTTGTACAAATCTTTTATTCAAATAAATTTAGTTCTTCATGTTGTGTAGTGGGCATAAAAGTTTAACCCTCACTCAGCTTATGAATGTCATAAATTTGCATTTAGCTACTATAGGTCCATGTCATTTCATAAGTCTTTAGGAGAAATAAGGGGTTTTAATCTGCTTAATATATTCAAGGATATGTTTTTGCACTGGTATGGTATCATTTGAATCTAAGGTCTACCTGCCTAGGTTTAGCAGAGCCTAAAGTAGAAGAAGGGTCAAGCCTTATAGTTGGCCCTATGTCTGAAATGATATGTTGAGAATGGGAGTTAGCTGCCCCTAGATATGTCATATTCTCATGGGGATAATTGAAAACCCTCCAGCATTTTCAAAAACCAACATAAATAATATAATTATACTAAAATGTGTTAATCATATAATAATAATAATAATAATTAAATATAAAGATGAATTAGATAATCAATTATAAATAAGCAACTAGAGGAATAATAATATAGTGTATATTATTCAATATTTAACTAAAAATTTAAAATTAATTAATGTTACATAATTAATATGGTATAAAACTAACATAATAGAAGAATAAATCAAATAATACTATCTATAAGTAATCGTAAGGAGGTGTAATTAATGAAGAGATGTGTCCATTTGGAAGCAACCACTCCTATGGCATGTATATAAAATGAAACTCAAATTCATTTCAAGAGCATATGGGAAAAACATATCAGGACAAACTCAAATTTATCTTATCAAACATGGATGAAGTAAGGGGTCATCACACTGATCCTTTAGTTATGACTCTATATCTAGATTGTAGATATCTATTCTTGATTGATTTGATTTGCTAGTCTGATATACTCTATTATGCCCTTCGCTACTAGGTTTCAAATTTTAATATCTTCTTCTGATCAACAAGCATAGCATTCCTTCACTCTCTCCTTGACCTTTTTGCACATTTATGATCATCCTTATGATCTACAATATAAATTTCTCCCTTTCTCTACTTAGTCCTTCTAGCTTTCTGATTGGTTACTCTTCCTTCCTAGGGATTGATGTCCTTTGACAAAATGCACAATTACCTCAATAGTTGTCTCCACAATCCAAAATTCTTACATAGAAGTTGGCCAAAAATTATTTACATAAGTGTTTGTGTAATCAAAAACACATATGTCAAACTAGTTTACTTAGTATTTGAATATCCTAATGCTCAGTCATAGTTGATATTCATGTTGTCTCTCAGCTTCTATATGCTCATTAATAACCAATTCTCTCAACATATATTATATTTTCTTTACAAGGCATTCACTAGCTTCACTCAACATATACTATGACTTAGTCTACACTTGGGTGCTTGGAAACCTTAAAATTTCTCAACTTGTACTGAAATATAATCAAGTCGATAAATACTCCACCATCATCGGGTGGCTCAATTGGAGTGATGACTGACCAACTTTTCCTAGAAAGTGAATAAGTGTTGGACACTAATAGGAAACAAGGTTTAGTGTTCAACAATCACCCCCTTTGACATTAGTGGCAAAACCACTTGGTCATGACTTAGCGTATCATATAAAATTACAAAATAGAACTCCCTCTTAAACTTTGACTTGGTCTCCAAAAAGACTTCACTATATTCATCATATTTACATGTCTTTCCAAAAATAAACATTCTTATCTTTAATCTATGATATTTGATATTTGTTTTTTAGAGCTCATATTTACCGCTTTTAGCAATTATCATTATTATTATTTAACCCTTTGGTTTTGACACTTATGGTGTTGTGACAATGGGGGTCAAATCATACTTATCCAAAAATTATTTATGATTCTATAGTATCACCTTGAATCCATGATTCCAACTTGTTCTAAAATATTTCATAACTTGAATATTTATTTCTAGCTGAGTTGCTAGATCCATGAAATTATCTATAATAGAGAGGTTCAGATCTCTCAACTAAATCATTTGCATCTAAAAATTCCTTCTTCATAACCTCCAAATGAGGTAGCTACATGGTTTGAATAGAAATCAATTTGGTTCTAATGTTTCAATCTATAGTCATCATCTCAACTAACCTTCCTTGAGAAAAAGTCAATTTATTAAATTGAATAAAGCTTGAACTTGCATCTTTTCTTAAAGAATGTCCTAATGCCTTGAAATCTACTTGTAATTTATCAATTGACTATTGATCCTGCGTTGTGAAGAGCTCAACATCATGAAGCTTTATATACAAAGAATAAATATTCTACAAAATTCTTTCTAAAATATTTACAAGGTTGGAAAGTTCAACCTATTTGATTACAATTTCTATTGAGACTTTCTCCAAAACTTTGTTCTCAAACTTTTTTTCAATTGAATTCATCAATTTCTCACTAGTCTCTCTATCCTCATTATTAACCTTATAAAAAATATGAACTGATTGTTCCAAAATAGGTGCCTTCTCATTTATATTATGAATCTAAAATGCATCTAAAAAAATGTCCTTTATATGATGCAATACCCAATTTCACTTGTATTCTCTTCTTAACTATTCCTACTTGGTCTTTTAGCTTAGTAACTCTTGCAAAATTTCCATTTGTTCAAGTGCCACTATGCTAGGGTCATACATGGGAAGTGGGTGTTGAAAACTTACAATTGGAATAATTGTTATTTTTTCATTGATGTCAAATCTACTAATAAGACATATTGATGCCTAATCTAAATTTATCATAAAAATAGAACCTAGAGGAAAGGTTGAGTTATGGAAAGAAAACTAAAATGGACATTTGATTAGTTAGACTATGATAAGATAAAGTGATTATTTATATCAAGAATGTAAACCTAAGTTGAGCAATAGAGTAAAAGATTAAGGAATGTTGAGTGATGCTAATGTTGACCAAGCCATAGTGAGCACCAAGAAAATCTAGTGTTGACTAAGTATCAATATCAATTGAGAAAGATAGTTGACATTGATGCAGAAGTTTTATAGTGACCAAGTGATTAAGTGTTGACAAATTGTCAAAATTTAGTGATTGTTGAGTAATAGTGCTTGGAATGAATTGAGGAATTCATGATTTCTAGTCAACTTAGTTGATTTATTGGGAGATGTAAACTATGTTGAAGATAATATTGATGAGTTGAATCATTAAATTCAAGGAGAGGATTAGGTATAATACCTATGATCTAATTTGATGGATGTAAAGATTCTAGAAAATAAGGAAGATAAACAAATACAATGAATCTGATGAACCAAATCGTAAACTCTAAGGTCTATGGTGATCATGGAAAATTACAAAGAAAAAATTACCTATTTAAAGAGGTATGGAGACAAACTTAGAATAGTGAGGTGCAAAAAGATAGGTGGATCAGAGATGCACAAGGGTGAACACAAGTATGTAAGAGTAAGAGTTAAGAAAAATGAGATTGCTTGCACAAATGTTGTTAGAATTGATAAGTGAATCTGAATAGATGGCTTAAGTTTTGTTGAAATTGTTGAAAGAAGAAGATTGATTTCTTGAAAGGTTGACAAGAAAATCAAGAACGTAGATGAAAATGGGGAGATTATGAATGAATTAGCACAATAACCAAATAGTGATCTGAACCTGCAAAGTGAGTTGTGATCATATAGATCAAAACCTTATTGTTTTCTTTCTAAAAATTGTAAACAATTTGTATTGAAATCCTTTTACAAGGTGGCATTCTAAAAGGAATGATCAAAGTCCTCTAATATGGCCACTCCTAATAGGGTGATTAAATCCTCTAACCTAGTCATATTTAATAGTGTGCATTGTAACATTTAACATGGATGGCTCCTAATATAGCTCATTTTAAAATAGTAAAAAGGTGTTGATATGTAGTTAGTGGTTTTTCCCAAATTGGGTTTCCACATAAAATCCTAGTGTCAAACTTGTTTTTAATTCTTTATATGTTTTAAATTTGATAACATTTACATTCAACAAAGTATACATTATGTTTAATGAAATAATTTTATTAGTATAGTAGTGATTGAGCAATAGCAGGATAAGTAGAACAATGAATGTTTTTTTGATTACTTGTTCAAATTTTACTTATGGAACTTCAGTAACTAAGTCAACCCCCTCTCAATTATTCTAAACATTTCTAATAATTGGCATCAGAGCCAAGTTCTTATAGAGAAAAGTTTGAAGGTATTAAAACTAAAGCTCATGACTCACAAAAGAGAGATACCAAAGTTGAACAAGGAGAAATTTCCTACATGGAAAATATTGATGAGGTTGCATATATCTAGTATTAGTGATGCTTCTATAAACTTTGTGGATAATGAGTATGTGAAGGTAACAACTACTCCTCTAACAACTAAACAACTAGAGCAAAAGCGACAACACAATCAAGAAATGTTGGAAATTTCCTTAGCCCAAAGCTATGCCAAGTTTGATGATATAAAATAATGTGATAGTGCAGATGAGATGTAGGAAAAATTGAAAATGATATATAGAGGTGATGGTAATGTCTTGAGAGCCAAATAATAGAGCCTAAAAGTTAAATTTGATGACATGAGAATGATGCAAGGTAAGAATATAGTGTATTACTGCACAAGTGTCAAACAAGTTGTTAATGCCATTTGTGTTACAAATGGAGAAATAAAAGATGAAACATTAATGAGAAATCTATTGAAGACTCTACTTCCTATATATGACATTAGAGTTTCTACAATTAAAGGACTAAGATGCACACCAAGTAACACTTTGACCTTGGAAGGTGTACTTGGTAGACTTACTACTTTTGAGATGTCTAACTTTGATAACTGCACACCTGATACTATTGAATCTACATTTAAGCCACAATTAGTTCTTAGGAAAAGAAAAGGAAAACATGTGAAAAGTGACAGTGACAATTTTAATGATGAGCTTGATGAACTTAAAGCCCTTATTGCAAAATTATTTGGAAGAGGAAGTACAAAGGAAGAAGAGACGACTGAGACTACAAGAGAAAAAAAATGACAAAGGTAAGAAATCTTGGTATATTGCTAAAAATGAAACTAATAATGAATCTAAAAGTAATGATGATGAAGTTTTCTATGTTTCTATGAAAGAAAATTCTAATTAAGATGAGAAAACTACATTAATCTCATATGTAAATAAAAGTGACAGATGGATAATTGGTAGTGGATACTCCAACCATATGACTGGTGATAAAGATAAATTTAAGGATATCTGATATAGGAGCATCTTGGGTTGCCTTGTAATCATACACATTTTTTAATTCTCCTAGTTTCTATTGAGTTCCAATTACTACCAAAAGCTAGTTGTTACCAAGTTGTAGTTATAGTTGAGTTCTAGTTACTATTGAGTTCTAGTTACTATCAAGTTCTGGTTGCTATTGAATTATAGTTATTGTCGAGTACTAGTTGCTACTAAGTTCTAGTTTTTGCTAAGTTATTAAGTGTGTGTTGAATTATCCTTCATGTGCTAAGTTATCTAGCATGTGTTAAGTTTTCCAATGTATGCCAAGCTGTTCAATATTGGCTGAATGTTCCTTCATTGATCGAGTGTTCTCTTATTTTGGTTCTTAGTTGGAGCTAACTTTCATATTTAATTTGGATTTTTCTAGAATCTTTTGTAAGCCTTTTTGGCAAGTATAAATAGAGTACTTAGGCTTAGGTTAGAGGTAGAACTTAGGGAGTTTCAAAGTGGAAGGAATATGTGTTTGGAAATGTGAATATAAAGCTAAATCATGGATCTAGAGGTTGTATTTTGTATTTGGCCGTAACCCAGAATGCCTTATAGCTAGGCATCTATGTTGATCACTTGATAAATTAATAAAGTATTTTATTCTCTCTCTCCTTGGTGTTGTTCTTTATTATTTTATTTTTTTGTGTTTACTCTGTAAGGCAGTTTGGATTGTTGGGTGTTCCCTTGGCCCTAGTTATTTCTTGCCTCCTTGTATCAAGTGTATCTAAACTTGAGGTTTATCCTTATGGAGATTAAATTATGTAGAACCTTGAGTGAATTTGGTTGTAGGGTTGTAGATCGACAAATTTGACCTATAACTTATAAAGGGTTATGATCTTGTAGGAACCTGATTCTCAAGATGGTTTGAGGAAGAGGAAATGCTAAAAATTCAAGCTTGGATACATTGAGACAAATTGTAGCTAGATTAGATGTTATAGAGACAACCCAAAGGAGAGGAGCACATCTTGATGATGAGAGTGATGATAAAGTAGTAGCATCGAACCCTAATCCAGAACCTGAGGAAGACCAGGATGAAGAAAGATTATTGAGAGTATTGTCTAGGGCACATTCAAAGCCTTTTTTAGAAGTTTTTCCTTATAATGGAAAATTGGACAACAATGTTCTGTTGGATTGGATCTCTAATATGGATAAGTTCATTAAGTATGAAAATACTCTTGATAATAGAAAGGTGAAAATAATAGTTACTAGGTTGAAAGGTCATGATTCACTGTGGTGGGAGAATTTGCAAAATGATAAACAAAGGAGAGGAAAGGAGAAGATCAAAACTTGGGATAGTATAATAACCAAGGTAAAGAAAAAATTCCTTCTTGCTGATTACTAAGTTAGCTTGTTGAGAAAGATACAAAATTTGAGACAAAGAGACATGAGTGTGAAAGAGTATACTGAGGAATTCTATAGATTGGAAATCATATCTAGACATGTGGATGATGATGTTGAGAAAATTATTGGGTATCTAAATGGACCGAGATCTGGAATTTAAGATGGGATAAGTTTTGTGAAACTAGAAAGTGTGGAAGAAGCATACAAATATGCCTTGAAGGCTGAGGAGATCTTGACAAAGAAGCATTAACAAAGACAAAGAGGTAGAGGTGATAGATTCTAGAGAGCCAAAGGTAAATATTATGGAGAAAGTGGCAGATCTTACACTTCCATGCAAGATAAGGGAAAATTTGAATGGAAAAGTGATGACAAAAACAAGATTGAATGGAAAGCTGGTAATTATTACCAAGGAGGTAGTAGTTATTACCATGGAAGAGGTAATTCTTATTCTAGAGGTGGTTTTCATGGTAATTGTTTTAGATGTGGTAAAGAAGGGCATAGATCATTTGAATGTAGATCCTCTAAAAATGGACAAGGTAATAGAAATGTTATGATTCAAGGAGACATTAAGGGTTCATCAAGTGGACCTAAGGCTAGAGAAAATATGATGGTGAGAAGAACCTTATGTAATAAGGAAAGTGATGAGGAACATATCCTTATAAGAAGTCTTTTCAAGACCAGATGCAAGATGGAAGGAAAATGTTGTAAAGTGATCATCAATAGTGGAAGTTCAACAAATTTGGCATCAAAAGAGCTAGTTACAAAGTTGCAGTTGCAGACATTAAAGCATCCAAAACCCTATCACATTTCATGGATCAAGGATGAGCATATGATATTGGTAAGTGAGCAATGTGTTGTGAAGTTTAAAATTGAACATTATTTTGATGAAGTCCTATGTGATTTTAAGCCTATGGGTTGTTATCATATTTTTTGGGTAGACCTTGGTAGTATAATATATATGCTATACATGGTGGAAGATTGAATCAATATACTCTATTGGTGAATGGGAGAAAATAAACATTGTTTCCTTTGATTAAGAGTTCAAATGAAGTTAATTATACTACTATAAAAATTTGCATGGTTAATGGGAAGAAATTTGAAAAAGAAATGAAGAAAAATCAAGTTTGTTTTGCTATAATTCCTAGAGGACCAAGTTTTGGTAGTAATGACCAAGTGACAATAGAAGCTGGTAATGAATAGGTGATAGTAGAAGCTATTAATGACTGAGTGATAAAAGAAACTAGTAGAGTCTGAGTACCAATAAAAATTAAAAAATTTCTTAATGAGTATTAAAAAATTGTTGTAGAAGATATACCTCATGATTTACCACCGATAAGGAGTATAAGTCATTGTATTGATCTGATTCCTTGAGCTAATTTTTTGAATAAAGCACCATATAGATTGACACCTACAGAGAATGAAGAACTTAATAGACAAGTGCATGAATTATGTTAGAAGGGATTAATCAAAGAAAGCTTGATTCCATGTGTTGTACCTACTATACTAGCACCTAAAAAGAATGGAGAATGGACAATGTGTACTGATTCTAGAGCTATTAACAAGATCACAATGCTATATAAGTTTCATATGCCAAGAATGGATTATTTGAGTGGAGAAAAGTATGTTACCAAAATTGGTTTGAAAAGTGGTTATCATTAGATCAAAATCAAAGAAGGTGATGAATGGAAGACTTCTTTTAAGACAAAGGATGGTTTGTATGAATAGTTGGTTATGCCTTTTGGTTTGACTAATGCACCTAGTACTTTCATGAGGTTGATGAATGAAGTTCTTAAGAGATTTTTTGGTATGTTTGTGATTTTTTATTTGGATGACATTATGATATTCATCAAGACTAAGGAAGAACATGTTGATCATATTAGACAAGCATTGTAGATATTGAAGGATGAGAAGTTGATGATTAACTTAAAGTACTATTCTTTTATTCAAAAGGAGATTGTGTATTTGGGATTTATGATTTTAGCTGATGGTTTGAGAATAGATCCTAAGAAGGTTAAAGTGATTTTGGAATGGCCTACACCTAAGAATGTGGATGAGGTAAGATCATTTCATGGTTTTCCTAGTTTTTATGGAAAGTTTATAAGAAATTTCAATTCTATTTGTAATGCTTTAACTGAGACAATGAGAGGAGATAAAAAGGAATTAAGTGGACACATGGAGCTGATATGAGTTTTGAGACATTGAAACAAAAGGTTATTGAGTTACTTGTATTGGATTTTGCTGATTTCAATAAGGTATTTCAAGTTGAATGTGATACAAGTGGTAGTACAATAGGAGCTATGTTCAGTCAAGAAGGTAAACTTGTTACTTTCTTTAGTGAAAAGTTAAATGATGCTAAAAGGAAGTATTTTGTGTATGATCAAGACTTTTATGCTATAGTTCAATCCTTAAAGAAGTGGAGACATTATTTGATTCTTAAGGATTTTGTGTTGTATACTGATCATAAAGCTTTATAGTACTTGGGAAGCCAGCATAAATTGAATTAGAGACATATGAAGTGGGTTGAGTATATTTAAAGCTTTACATTTGTAATCAAGCATAAAAGTGAAGTTACTACCTGAGTTGTTGATGCATTGAGCAAAAGATATTCTTTATTGATTGAGATGAAGGCTGCAGTTCTTGGTTTTGATGACATGTAAGAGTTGTATGATACTGATCTTAATTTTTCTGATGTGTGGAGAGAGTGTGGAGCACCAAATTTAATAGATCACATAAGTAAGTATGATGAATACTTCATTCAAGAAGGTATGTTGTTCAAAGATATTTATTTGTGTATCCCTAGAAGTTCTATGAGGTTGAATTTGTTTAAGGAAAAGCATAGTGGTGGATTGGCTAGACATTTTGGAATTGATAAGACATTGAGTTTGCAGAAAGAGAAGTATCATTGACCACAAATGTATAAGGATGCAAAGAGTTGTGGAGTTTTTCAAGTTGCAAAAGGAGTAAGTTAGAATACTAGTTTGTATACACCTATTACTATTCCACAGAAACCTTGGAGTGACATCAATATGGATTTTGTTCTTGGATGTCCTAAGACAATAAAGGGATATGATTCTATATTTGTTGTTGTGGACAGATTTTCTAAATGGGTCATTTCATACCTTGTAAGAAGACATCAGGTGTTGAGCATGTCGTTGAACTTTTCTTCAAAGAGATTGTTAGATTGCATGGATTACCAAGAAGTATTATTTCTAATAGAGACAATAAGTTCATGGGTTATTTTTGGAAGACTTTGTGGAAGAATATAGGTACTGAGTTGAAGTTTACTTCTACATTCCATCCATAAATAGATGGACAGACAGAGGTTGTGAATAGAAGCTTGGGTAATTTGCTAAGATGTTCAGTTGGAGACAAACCACATAATTGGGAGATGGTATTGGGAGAAGCTAATTTTGCATATAATAATTCTGAGAATAGGAGTATAGGAAAACACCTTTTGAGATTGTTATAGGAATGCAACCTAGAGGAGTATCAGATTTGAGGGGTGTTGTTGGTGAAGAAAATATAAGTGTTGATGGAGAAGAATTTGTTGATTTTATAGAGTCTTTTCATAAGGAAGTGAATTTGAGGATGGAACAAGGTAATCAGGTAATCATAAGTATAAGGAGAATGTTGATAAGTCTAGATGACATCATGTTTTTGAATTTGGTGATGAGGTCATAGTTCATTTGAAGAAAGGAAGGTTTCTTGTTGGAACATATAGTAGCTAGAGATGAAGAAGTTTGGACCTTGTAAGATTATGAAGAAGTTTGACAGTGGAAATGCTTATGAAGTTGAGTTACCTAATTACATGGATATATCTCCTATATTCAATGTTGTTGATTTGTATAAGTATCATCAGTGAGATGATGAAGTTGTTGTATCAGATGATTGTCCTAAGAAGTAGATTGAAGAAGTTGAACATGTATTGGATCAAAGAGTTGGTAAAATAACAACAGAAAAAGATTACTATGAGTAATTGATGAAGTGGAAGAATAAACTAGTTGAAGATGCTACATGGAGTTCTCAATCTAAGTTGGATTCAACTTAGGTTGTGAAACCTGCATGATTTAAGAGAATCATTTTGTTCAACCCTAGTTCTTTGATATAGGAGCATCCTAGGTTTCCTTGTAATCCTACATGTTTTTTCATTTTTTTAGTTGCTACTAAGTTATGGTTACTACCGAGTGTTAGTTTCTACTAAGTTCCAATTACTACCAAATTTTAGTTGCTATCGAGTTTCAGTTACTATCGAGTGCTAGTTGCTACCAAGTTCCAGTTGCTATTGAGTTCCAGATATTGTCAAGTGCCATTTGTTATCAAGTTCTAGTTGCTATTGAGTTCCAGTTGTTGCCAATTTATCTAGTGTGTGTCGAGTTATCCTTCATGTGCCAAGTTTTCTAGTGTGTGTTGAGCTATCCATTATTTCCTGATTGTTCCTTTATTAACTAATTTGTCTATTTTTTTGGTTCTTTGTTGAAGCTGCCTTTTATATTTAATTTTGATTGTTCTAGAGCCTTTTGTAAGCCATTTTGTCAAGTATAAATAGAGTACTTAGACTTATATTAGAGGTAAAAATTATGTGGTTTAAAAGTTGAAGGCATATGTATCTAGAAATAAAAATTTAAAGCTAGATCATGGATTTGGAAGTTGTATTTTATATTTGGTCGTAACCTAGAAGGCCTTACAATCAGGCATGTATGCTAATCACTTGATGAATCAATAAAGTATTTTGTTCTCTCTCTCCTTCATGTTGTTCTATATTGTTTTACTCCATTGTGTTTACTCTGTAATGTGGTTTAGATAGCTTGGTGTGCCCTTTGCCTTAGTTATTTCTTGCCTCCTTGCATCAATATTAGTCTATACAAAGGTGGATGTGTAAAATTTGGTAATGATATCCCATGTGTTGTAAAAGGTAAAGGTTCTATTCAATTGACTGACAAGAAAAAATGTGATAATGTTTACTAGGTTGATGGACTTAACTATAATATGTTGAGTGTTTCATAGCTAAACAAATTAGGTTACAAAGTTGAATTCCATAATAGGAAGGCCAAGATATATAATGATAATGGTAAGATAGTTAGTAGTGGTGATCAGACAAGAGGTCATTTGTTCTATCTAGATTTATCTAATGAGACATGTTTGTTTACACAACAGGAATGTGATTGGTTATGGCATAGGAGGTTATGTCATGTGAACTTTGACAATTTGGTGAATATCAGTACATTGAAGAAAGTAAGAAGGTTTCCTAAATTGAAGAAGCCAACAATGCTATGTGTAAACAATATCAATTGGAAAAAATGACCAAGTCTAGTTTTAAGAATAAAACATACACTTCTAGTGATATTTTGGAATTGATTCATACTAACCTATGTGGACCTATTCATGTTCAAAGCTATTGTGGAGATAAGTATTTGATTCTATTTGTTCATGACTACTCTAGGATGATGAATATTATGTTTCTTCAAGCTAAATCTAATGGTTTTTAGTTATTTAAGTGGTATTTAGCTAGAGTTGAAAAAAAATAGGGAAGAGTCTAAAGTGCTTGAGATTTGACAGAGGCGGTGAATTCATTTCCAATGAGTTCAATATGTTCTACAATGACAAAGGAATCAAAAGATAGATGTCAGCACCAAGGACCCCTCCTTAGAATGGGATACTTGAAAGGAGAAACAAATCAATAATGGACTATGCAAGAACATTGATTAGGGAGAAGAGTGTATCAAAGAAGTATTGGAGAGAAGTTGTTAGTAATGTTGTCTATAATCTAAATAGAGTACAAGTCAAGAAAGGCACAAATGCTACACCTTTTGAACTATGATATGGGCTTGCTCCTAATGGGAAATATTTCAAAATATTTGGAAGTAAATGTTATATACTTAAAGATAATAGGAAAGAAAAAATTGATGCAAAGAATGATGAAGCTATATTCCTATGATATTCCATCAATAGTAAAGCTTATAAGTGTTTAAAATCTAACACTAACAAAGTTGTGGAAAGTGAAAATGTGAAAGTTGATGAATTTTCAAAACTAAGTGATATTACATGCAAGGAAGAACCTAAAGATTATAATACATTCATCTATATGGATGATGGTGCTCCCAACACTCCAAAGGAAAAATAAAATCAAGCTATAGTTTCTCAACAAATAGGAAATGATGAAATGCAATAATAAATTACCGAAAATAGATAGTGAGTTTTGAGAAATAGATAGAAGATGTCAAGTCTTAGATAGGCAATGTTGCCCATCATATAGAGAATGTAGAGCATGCAAAATCTAGACTAGAATGTGAACAGGAAAGAACAAATGAGCTTGAGATTATTTTCCTAGATGTACCTATAGAAGAATAGAGAAGGAAACCACCTATTCTAGAAAAGTTTATAAGAAGACACCAAAAACCTGAAAAAATCATTGGTGATATTAAATCAAGTGTTATGACAAGAAAAAGACTCAAAGATGATGCATGCTTACTTTATGAATTTGAACACAAATCAGTAAAAGATGTTCTAGGCAATGAAGATTGGATTTAGGCAATGAACAAGGAAATTGAATAGATTGAGAAGAACAATACTTGGACTCTAGTGCTAAGAACAAAAGACAAAAATATTATTGGAACAAAATGGGTTTTCAAAAATAAACTCAATGAAAATGATGAAGTTACAAAAAATAAGGCAATACTTGTATGCAAGGAATAAATGATAACAATAATTTATATTTGAAGAATAGTAAGAACAATGAAGTATTGATATTTGAATTTTTTTTGAAAACATTATATTTGGAGGAAGAGAAGCATTATGCAAATAATTTGCTAATTAAATGAAGAAGGAATTTAAAATGTCTATGTTTGGTGAAAGAAAATTCTTTGTTGGATTACAAGTATTTCAAATGAAGTTTGGTATCTTGATTACTCAATCCAAATACATCAAGGAGATAATAAAGGCTTTTGGAATGGAAGATTCAAGACTAGTAAGAATACCTATTTCTACAAGAAATAAGCTATCTAAGAATGATGAATCTACTAATGTGAACCAAACATTATGCAGATCAATGATTGGAAAATTGTAATATGTTGTTCATAGTAGACCTGATATTGCATTAGTAGTTGGAATAGTTACTAGATTTTTAGTAGATCCTAAGGAGAATCACATGATGGAAGTGAAAAGGATAATGAGATATTTGAAAGGTACAAAAGGCTATGGATTTTGTTACAAGAGAAGTGATATATTTGAATTAAAGGTATTCACTAACTCTGATTGGGCATCAAATATTGATGATAGAAAAAGAACTAGTGGAGGTCCATTCTTTCTAGGAAAAAGATTTGTGTCATGGATGAGCAAGAAATATAATTATATTTCCCAATCAACAGCTGAAGCCAAGTATGTGGCAACTGCATTGAATTGTTCAAACATAATGTAGATCTAGTAATTATCTATTATGATAACACAATTACTATTAACATTTTAAAGAATCTAGTGATGCACACTAAGACAAAGAAAATTTCTATCAAGTATCACTACTTGAGGGGAACTAGTTCAAGACAAAGAAGTGAAGTTGGAATATGTGCACACCAAAGAGAAAACTACTAACATTTTCACTAAATATTTACCTATAGATGCTCGTGAATATTTTAGAAGTAATTTAGGGGTGATTCCCCTAAAAAAAGAAACTTAAGGAGTTAAGGCACATTGCATCAAATGTGTTGATCAAAATATCTTACAAATTGATGAAAAACATCTATACTTTGGTAGATGTCTAAGGTTAATAGTTAAGTACAACATAAAATAATAGTCATACAAAAATGATAGAAATAAATAAGACATGCAAATATCTATGTGTCTTTGGAATTTTTTAGAAATAGGGATTACTGAGAGGGGATGAATTAGTAATCCACAAACTTTAGTCACAAACTAGATATTATTACTTAATTTAAACCATGCATAACAAAGCAATAAATTAATATTGAATAGTAATAGTAACAATGCACAATGATAACTCATAACACCATATTTTGTTAACTAGGGAAACCCTAGCCAAGGCAAAACCTTGGTGGGGATGATACCCACTAGATAATATATTGATATAGAAGTTCCTTGTTAGAGGATGGACCTTGTTAGGAGTCAATGAGAAAATTTGGTATAAGGAGTCCCTGTTAGGAGACATTGAATCCCTGTTAGGAGATTCCAACCTTGTTAAGAGTTGTAGTATAATGTATGCAAGAAGAGCCCACTATGCAAACATGCAATTTCAACTACAAGAAGAGCTCACTGCTCAAACAAGTAATTTACTATTATCTTCTTCATTTATTGATCTCTAATCTTTAGCTCAATCTTGGATCATCAAATAGCTCATATAAAACTTTTCATATATCGCTTTTTTCATGCCCAAGGTCTAGCATAGCATGAACATTTTGGTTGTGTGACTTCCAGGAGGAAGTCAAAGGCTAGTGGGGGAGGATGTAAGGTCCCTCCTCACATGTACTTATTAAATATGTATCTCTCTGTTAAAACTGTTGTAGAAGATTAGAATAGATATGAAATAATATTTTTATGGTTTAGATGTCCTAATAAGAATTGAAATCCAAATACATTCATGTTTTGATTCACGTAACCATTTAGATAAGTTTTGAATATATGTATGTGATTTTCTTGAGCTACAGATGTGTGCAATGAGTGTGCAAGATATTTTAGTCAAAAAATCTAATGGAGAAACGAAATTGAACCCTATGTACCATTTGTGGAAACCTCGTTATATGTATTTTATTTGTATCGTGAGATGTATGAATGTACTTTTCCATGATTAGTAAATGTTAATATTTTGTAACCGTGTTCTTATAGTGTCACTTGACATTCATGAATTGTATGAAGATTTCAACATGCTAGTTAGAGTTATTTGTGTAACCTTTGGACCTAATTTGGATTAAGTTAGTATCTTTTGCTAATTTGGTTCTTAATCGAGTTTAGTCTCCCTTAATCCAGATTAGTGCTTAATCTGGATTATTAGAGTTGTTAGATGGTCCTAGATTACTTCCTAGCTTTTGTTTGGTTCCACATCTATTCCTAAGGCTTTAAAACATGAAATATTTATACCCAAGGGGTATGGGTATGGGTTGGGGGTCTTTTCCAACCCCTAAGCCCCTTTTGTTGACTTTTGAGATCACTCAAACAGTCTCATTTTACCTTTGTGCGAAAATTGCAAGTGGTTACCATGAGTTGCCTTAATGTGGTTACATTTTTCAGCATCAATTATTCCTTAAAACATGTCAGTCATATATAAAAAACATCCTAATCTCTTATAAAATTCTTATAAAGTCTCTAATAATAATCAACAAAGTAAGGTATTCTGAAATCCATGTACCCACTCATAGAGTAAAAGTTGTACGTGACTCCCTTAAATGAGGTTTCATGTTAAGAAACTTGTCCCTTTATGAAGGGTTAATCATTTTTCCATTAGAATTTCCATGACATATAGATTCTCAATAGGATACTCAACGAGTCCATCACTACACATGCACCTTTCCATCTAGCAGTCCTTTTGGTTAACCCATAATCTTAACCAAATTTGTGTTGGGGTGCAATTTTCATTACTCATAACATCTAAGGGATATTACTAGTCCTAATCTCAGAGTCCTAGGAGAGGGTGGGGCACGAATACTCTCACTAATAACCCCAAACCCTAAAGTTGTGAGACCATGTGATTGTCAGGAATCCCTTTGGTAGGCTCATCATATGTCACTTTGCCAATAAAATTCAAAGGAAAGTGCCTCAAAAATTTAGATTCAACACCAAAGATGAAACATCCAATGCAAAAGTTAGAAATAAAAGAAATAGAGTGGCCACAATAGTAAAATTTTAATCAAGAAATAAAGATATAACCAAGAAGCAAAATAGAATCATCAATAATACAGTTGGCTAAACAGCCCCACATCACATTGTTGTCAAAAAGGAAGAACGTTAAGAGTGAAATCTAAAATCAGACAAATAAGGACATAAATACAATTACTTACAAAATTTACATTACTGACATAATGCATCCATACCAAGGTCACTGAGGAAAATCAGGGATCTTAGGTCTTCTAGATACATTGCAGGGACCTTGAATTGATTTTAGATGGTGGCCTAACGACCATGTTGGTCAAACTCTGATTGATCCCACATACTAACTACATACTTGTCTCCATTTAATTTCATTTTTAGCACCATATATTTTAGATAGATTCATTTCATGCTACAAATAGTGAAATTTAAATGTCCACATTTATCATGGACCCATTATTGCCCAAGTTTCACGAAACTAGTCTCTGATAGCTTTCACAAAAGTTCTCATATTGTCACAATACACAACTCATACTTGTATTCCAATTCAAGATAGCTCACTTCTTATCGCAAAATTTCCTTTGCATAAATACCATGCCTTTACAAAAATTGTTGGTGGGTTAGGCAAGACCGCAAACTACTTTTCCAAGTTAGAGTAAACATCTAGGATGTTGGCCCTAATTGGACAAGTAATTATTTTGTAAACAAAACAATTCTTTTCCCTGAATTCCTCTATCCTATTTACTTTAAACATGGTTATCTTTGTTCTATATAGTGTGTACTAACTTTCAAGGTTATACCTATCATCATCAATATGTATATTCTTTCCATGTAACTTTGCTAGTCATAATATGATGTCAGCAACAAGTAATAAACAAAATAATAAACTATTGTAAACCAAATTCTATACATACACAATTTTTTGATTATCAAACACTAAATATCTTTATTGCTGAGGTTTCCTATGAACATGCACATCATGTGTTGCCAAAAATGACAACAATTAAATATCACTATTAGCCAATTGTCAACAATCTCCCTCTTTGGCATTGATGGCAAAAAAATAGAGAAAATTGGCTAAGTGACAAAAACTTAACTTAACTAACATATAAACATTGCATCTATTACAACTTGTTCAACTTTACATATTCTCCTCCTTACAATATACTTTACTACTTTCTAATTAACTACTACTCCCAACTGTATCTCTCCCTTTTACTATCCAAATTTTCTACTTTCCAATTTTCTACAACTTTTACTCCCCCTTTGACATGAATGACAAAGGTCAAAATGTCAAGATTTGGTCCAAAAATTGTCAAAAATGTTGTCCTTCATTATGCTAAAATAATCTTCATATAGTCATCAAATTTTTCCTTTAGAATATCCATGCTTTTGGTCCATGTTTCCTTGGTAGACTCAGCTGAAGTGAGAATTTCACATTAAGCATATAATGCAATCTCAACTACATTAATACTTGAATACTAAAAGTTGGAATATGTATCCTTAGCTATGGCACATTCCTCTAACTATTTCTGAACAAAAGATAATTTAGAGTAATAGGTTCTCTGAAATTAGATGTCCTCTTCAAAATCTGTTCTTTCTGAAGTTCTAGTTTCTTGATGTCACTGTAAATACTAGATACTTGTCCTTCAAAACTATCTACTTTACAAGCTAGATGTTGGATATGGCTAGATAAAGCCTCTAGCTCACTCATATTTATCTATATCTAACTATCAACATCTTTAGTCAACTTGTATGATAAGGTATACTTAGTATACAAAGTTTTCCCTTCAAGTTGGCATTTTTGGAGTTATTTTATACAAGTATCAAGATTAACTAAGTCATTCTTGATATTCTAACAGATGGTGCTAAACAAGTTAGCATCATGGGAAATTTGTGCCTTTACCTCTACAACATACAAAAAAAATTTATACTCTTCATCAAATTATTTTAGCACTACTAGTGCTCTCTATTCAAGATTAGATTCTATCTGTTGAATTACCAATGTACTATACTATCTATCTGTCACTTCCATTAATGTTCTATGTAAACTCTTTACTTTCCTATTCTTCTCAGTAAACTTGGTTAGGGATAAGATTAGATCTATATGATCATCATCATCAGTAGATAAACTATCAAGAGAGAGTGGAGTAGATGAGCTAGATGGTTTAGTATCATCTTTCCTCTATTTATTTGTTGCTTCTTTTGTTCTTCTCTCTTCTTTTTCTTTCTTTTCCTTTTCCTCTCTTTCTCTCTTCTCTTTCAATATTTTCTTATCTTCCTTAGGCGGTTTTTTCTTGGCTTCCTCTACTTTCTTCTTTTATTCTTCAAGTAGCCTTTTCTCTTCCTCAATTTGTCTCAACTTATCCTCAATATCATATGTGTTTGGTTTATTTGGTTCAAAACCACCAAATGGATTAGTATCATCAATGTTAAGGGTAACATTGGTTTGATCAATCTACATAATGTCACCACTTACTGACACTTCTAAGGTTCTAGGAGTTGGAGGAGATGTTTCCTTTGACTCTATTAGCATTTGACTATTTGTTGCTATCGTCTGACTTCTTAGCTTATCATTTTCACCAATCATAAATAGGAATGGTCTCAATTTATTCCTCAAGTATGGTGTGAGGTTATTCAACAATCTTTTGATTTCATCTTCATCATCAATATTGAAAATAGTCCTAAGCATATAATTCCAAAGTTCAAGGTCTTCATCCCTTGCAAGAGCCTTCTTCTTGATGAGTCACTCATAGACTTTCTGGTTAATTATGCTCTCAAGATCCTTTAGTTTCAGATTATTTGCCACAATATATCTCACAGTAGATATATCAATATGTCCTTCTTAAAACTATTGTATAAATCATAAAACTTGTTCATCTAAACAAAATTTACTTCATTGGCAATAGTTGTATTGTTCTTCTCAATCTTTAGCTTCCAAGGTTGCCAAACTATGCCTATTGATTGCTTAGGTGGAGTCACCTTTTCTGATTTCTTGATTTCTTATTCCTCATCTTCTTCATCACTAGAATCAATTGTCAAGAATGTTTTCTATCTTTCACCTAGTCTGATGGCTTGTTGTTTCACTCTCTTTATCTTAGTAGACATTGCTTCCACCAATATTTTAGTCTTTCTCTCTAGCTCACTAGGTTGAACATCAAATACTGCTACATATAGAATGCTCTATTTTGAAGATTTCTCAACAACTGATACTAATAAAGGTTGTATGTTTAGTATACCTTGCTTCATTGTTTGTCTTATAACCTTAGATTCACTCTCTATCATTCTAGCCTCTAATAGTTCCTTCTTCATTATAGATTCAACTTTCTTGTGTGATGCCTTTTATAAGGTTGCTTGATGAGCTTGCTATGTGATCTCATCGTATGTGCCAAATCTATATTCTACTTTATCTCTGTCTAAATTTAGCAACAAATCAATATAACCAACTACAACATCAACATTCAATACATAGCTTAAGGGATCAAGAAATGTCTCATGAGGTTCCACTACTTGAATATAGGTATGATCTGTGTCGACCAAGATACAAATATCTTCCTTGAATTTGTCCACAATTACAGGAGTAATTCTAAATCTCTATTTGTTTCATTCTAGAATTTCTTCATTATTAGGTTGCCACTATTCAATATCTTGTCTATAAGATGCCTTTTGCATACCTCTGTAGTCTTCTTCATATTGTATCTATCACTACTCATTATGTTTGTGACTGATAAGTAAGGAAATATACACACCATTCTTTGTTCTCTTAATCTTTTCTAGGTTTTCTAAGAGTTGCATTCTTAATATTTCACTAAGATTCACTTATTCAGTCTCTATACATATCTTATATGTTGCATAGATGAATCTTGCTGAAAGTTCATCAATCTTAGAACTTGCACAAATAGAATAAGCAATAATTTTACTAAAAAAATCTATCATCTTTCTTGATGGTGTCAATCACCATAGCCTTACCATTATACACTGCTTTAGTATAACTTTCAACTTTCTTCTTGACCATCTTCTCACCTATAGGTACACTACCTTGTTTACTAAGACCAATTATCCCATGAATAATGTTGATAGAAATGTCAACTTCATTATCTTGTATGCATAATTTACCATCATGTATCCTACTCAATATAATGTGTGTCCACTCATCTGTGTCAAACTCATGGTAGAGATGATACTTAAACAAGTCTAATTCCCTTAGATATTCAAATTTAGGCTTCATAATCATGTCCTGGTTGAAAACCAATTCCATATCTTTGTTCATGAATTCACTACCAATCAACTCAAACTTTCTATTCAAATAACTTCCTATATCTTTAAGATAAACTATGTTTTTTAGAGTAATAGACAACGATGAGCTAGGATTCCCTTCAGTGGGTTTTATAGAAACAATCTTTAACTTAAGTCTATCCTCAGTCTTGACACTATGTACTAATGACATATCCATGATTCTATCAATTATGAACTTTTACCAAACAAATTTGTGAAAAAATGATAGAATACCTCTTTCTAAAAATAGGGTTTTCTTTGAAATCACTCTGACAAGTCACTTTTGAATGCTCTTCACTTTGGATGTATTCACATTGAAGTGAAAATCAATTCTATACTCCATTTATCCTTTCAACTTGAACTTGCATTAATTACATGCTTTGTAAGTATGAAAAAGCTATCAATTATATTCTATAATTAAATAATTTCTCAAGATCATATGTATGATCTTTAGATGTCACTTGAGGTTTACTATAGCCTTCTTTCATCATGAAAAACATCCTCAAGACTTTGCATTATGAAATCCTTTGCAAAAACATACTTTTCATATTTTGTTGTAGAATAAACCTTTACTATAATACTAGTAACTCTAAATTTCTTCATAATTTGTTTAGATGAGCTCCAAATTATAGGCAAGCTTAGGTACCATCTAAACATAATTGGATACATATTTTCCCAACTTCACTACCTCTAATTTGGCTTTTGACTTATGTTCTCAAATTTTGATGCTATGAACAAGCTTAATTTAACTTAATTGAATCAAACTCAACAACTGACTTCAATCTTCATGTCTCGTCATCATCTAACTTTTCTTTTGAGATATCTACTCCTTTCACAAATTCTTCTTGAAGCTCACTCAAAATGTTTCTTTTTTCTTAATTGTCTCTATTAGTTTTAGATTTCCTTTCATGGCTCCTTCTATCATTTTTGATGTTCTTTCTATCATTCCTTCTACTCTTAAAGTTTCTTACATTGTTCCTCCTATCTCTGAAGTTTCTATCCATTTTGCAATACTTCACTGTGTGTTTGAAGTTGTTGCATAACTAACAAACAGGTGCTCTACTTCTTAGATTCTACTAATCATCAGGTGCATGACAATTCTAAGCAATGTGTCCTAATTTTTACACTTTTAACACATGATCTATCTTTTGTCTTCATAAGATCTTCTCTTAATGTGCTTTCATTAGATCTTCTTCTATCTATAGGGTTAGTATTTTTAGACATTCTACTATTTCTTCTATCATTATCATACTTAGGCTTCCTATAATCAATTGCATTATGACCCATACCATGACAATTATGACAATAAAAGTCCATAACATGATTAAATGACTTATTTGTACAATTTATTTTCATATGAACTATTTCATTACATAAAAGGCACTTACCTCTAAAATCATACCTAATTTCCTTAAGAGTCTCCACTTGCTTTGGTTCATCCAAAATTTTAATTTCCTTGACTTGTCTAACTTCTTTATGTTTGTCAAAAGATTGAGTGGATTCAATCTTATCATTAGATTTTTCTTTTTCATTTGGATCTGATCTAATCTCAAGTTTCTTTGTAGATATGTTAATTAGATAACCAAGAGTAGTCTTATCATAAGTAGGTCTCTGTATTGACATTGAATCATCAAGCTTTTCTCTATTAGAATAAAGATTCTCAAGTTGTTGTTTGCACTGTGTTAATTCACCTTTCACAATAGTTTTTTACTTATGGAGTTCTTCATGATCTTGCTTCAATGTTTCAAACTCAGAGGTTTTCTTTTCCAGACTTGCTCTCAGAACTACATTTTTAGTCTTTAAATCTGATTCAACTTTTCTAGGATCATTTTTCAAAGTCAATTTCAAATTTGTAGTCTTCAATTCACGCTCAAAATCTTGTACTCTGTCTTCAACTTTAAATAGTCATCATCACTAGTTTTAGATTTAGTGGATTCAGGCTTGGATTTCAAATGTTTAATCTTTTCCTTCAATTGACCAATGTATACTTTGGAGTCTTCATATCTATCCTTGATCTTACCTCTTTCTTCAGTAAGGAGATCAATTTTTTCAAGAGCTTCTTCAAGGTTCTCCATCAACCATTCCATATCCACAGGGATCTTAATTAAGTAGTTAAGCCTCTACAAAGTAACTAGGCTCTGATACCAATTGTTACAAATAAGGATTACTTACCAATAAGTAGCCAATTGGATATTATTACTTACTTTAAACCATTCATACCAAATCAATAAAGTAATGCAAAATAGTAATAGTAACAATGCATGAAGATAACTCATAACACCATATTTTGCCAAGGGAAAACCCCAGCCAAGGGAAAACCCTGGTGGGGATGATATCCACTAGATAATATACTAATATATAAGTTCCTTGCTAGAGGATGGACCCTATTTGGATTCAATAAGAAAATTTAGTATAAGGAGTCCCTATTAGGAGACTTTGAATCCCTATTAGGAGATTCCAACCCTGTTAGGAATTGTCGTATAATGTATGCAAAAAATGCAATTTCAACTACAAGAAGAGCTCACTACTCAAACAAGTAATCTACTATTATCTTCTTCCTTTACTAATGTTTGATCTTCAGCTTGATCTCAAATCATCAAATATCTCATATAAAACTTCACATATATTTCTTCCACAAAAGTTTGCATATAGTCACAATTCACAATTCATACTTATATTCCAAATCAAGATAGCTCACTTCTTATCCCAAAATGTCCTTTTCTTAAATACCATGGCTTTAAAAAAATTGTTGCTAGGTTAGCTAAGACCACAAACCACTTTTCCAAGTTAGAGTAAGCATCAAGGATGTTGGCCCTAATTGCACAAGTAATTATTTTGTAAACAAAACAATTATTTTCCTCCAATTTTGTTGTCCTATTTTTCTTCAAACATGATTATCTCTATTCCATATAATTTGTACTAACTTTTGAGGTTATACACATAATCATCAATATTTATACTCTCTCCATGTAACTTTTCTAGTCATAATATGACATCAGCAACAAGTTATAAACAAAACAATATACTACTGTAAACCAAATTCTATACTTCGACAATTTTCCAATTATCAAACACTAAGTATGCTTATTTCCAAGGTTTCCTATAAACATATACATCATGTGTTTTCATAAATGACAATAATTACATATCACTATTAGCCAATTGTCAACATTGTTTTCAAAGAGGAAGAGTTATATAGAGAAAAGGAGGGAGAGACATACAAAAGTGAGAGATTTATTACTGAAGGACAAATGTATCCAAAAGGGAGATCTATTACCTCAGAGGGAGAATATCAATAAAGAGAATCAATATGAAACTAAGAATATTGATCTCTCATGATAGTGAAATATTTTGGACTATTTGCTAACAAAAGAAGACAAATTGTGGTTAAAATATTGAGATGTTGCCATCAATTCCAAAGAGGGAGATTAGTGGAAACTTATAATTGGAATAATCATTATTTTGTCATTGATGTCAAATCTACTGATAAGACATATTTCAACCTAATATAAATGTCATATATATTTTATTGATGAAGAGGATTTGAGAAATTTCTCATAACTATAGCACCTAGAGGAAAGGTTGGGTTATGGAAAGGAAGCTACAATGGAAATTTGATTAGTTAGACTTTGATAAGAAACAATTATTGTTTATTTTAAGAATGTAAAGCTAAGGTGAGAAATAGGGTAAAAGATTAAGTAATGTTGAGTGATTCTAGTGTCAATTGAGCCATAATGAGTGCAAAGAAAATCTAGTGTTGACCAAGAATCACTATCAAATGAGAAAGATAGTTGATGCTGAGCCAAAAGTTTTATAGTGACCAAGTGATTAAGTGTTGACCCAATCTCAAAATTTAGTGATTTTTGTGTAACACTACTTTGAATGAATTTGAGGACATCATGATTTTTAGTTGACTCAATTAATTTCTTGGGAGATATAGACCACGTCAAAGATACTATTATGAATTGGATCATTAAATTAAAGCAGAGGATTAGGTATAATACCTATGATCTAATTTGATGGATTTGAAGATTCTAGAAAAGAAGGAAGATGAACAGATACAATGAACTTGATGAACCAGATCATAAACCCTAAGATCTACAATGATCATGGAAAACAAAAAAGAAATAATTACCTATTTAAAGAGGTATATAGATAAAATTAGAATAGTGAGACTCACAAAGAAAGGTGAATCAGAGATGCACGAGGGTGAACATATGTGTGTAAGAGTAAGAGCAATGAAAAAGTAGACTGCTTTTTTAGATGTTGTTGATATTGATAAGTGAAGCTAAGAAGATGGCTTAATTTTTTTTGAAAGGAGAAGATTGATTTCTTAAAGGGTTGCCAAGATAATCAAAAACAAAGATTACAATGGGGAGCTTATCAATGAATTAGCACATGAATCAAATAGTCATCTAAACTTGCAAAGTGAGTTGTAATCATATAGATCAAGACCCTACTTTTTTTCCCTTAGTCATTGTAAATAGTTCATATTGAGACCATTTAAATGGAGGTTGACCTAACAGTCTATGTAAATCCTTTAACAAGGTGACATTCTAAAAGGAATGATCAAATTCCTCTAACAAGGTGATTAAATCCTCTAACCAGGTCACATCTAATAGTGTGCATTGTAACCTTTAATAGGGTTGTATCTTATTAGCTAGCTCAATTATGCCAAATTGTATGATAGACTCTAGATCTAGTAGCTTAGTTATGCCAAAGTGTGTAGCTGATCTTCTTGGTATTAAATATGAACCAATGTCTAAGGGAGTTGTTCAACTGGATGATAGTTCTATTCCAATAGTAGGATTGTTAAGAGGTGTAGAGATGGTATTACATTCATGTCCTAGTTGTACTATTATAAAAGAAACATTAATTGCTGAGCTTCCTCCAAACTTTACTATTTTCCTATCTAGGGACTTTACTACATAGATTAGTGGCTATATTACATTTGATTAGTACTACATGTTATTTAGAACCTTAATCACATAGAGCCTTATATACCTAGGCCCATAAACATAGATTTCAAAATCCATGAAGAAGATAAGGAATGCAAAACTCATGAACATGCTACTCTCCTAAAAAATGTTCCTAATTATCTTTTAGATGAATGGGCTAATGCTTTCCAAATTGACCCAATACAAGAAGCTAAAGAGATAGTCCTTGGAGCTTATTGTATATTTCAAGAGGGTTCTCTTATTTGAAATCTCATGAAAGAACAAGAAGATACTAAATAATTGTGAAATATTCTCTTTTATGGCTCAAGGAATAAGAATGGTTTAGGTGATCGTGTGATGCTTGTTTAGTTTGGAAAAATATTGCTTGTTATATAGACTTCAATCTAGCTACATTAACAATGTGTCCAAGTATGAATCCTTGATCCAAGGCCTCCAACTTGTAGAAAGAAGGGGTATAAAACTCTTGAAAGTATTTGGGCATAGTGAGCTTGTTATGAATCAAATTAGAAATCAAAATGTCACAAAGAACAACCTTCTTAAGTCATACATGCACAGATTTTAGGATCTACTTGAGGGCTTCCAAGCATTCAATATTCAAAGTGCTCCTAGAAGTAAAATCAAATGTGTTGATAGACTTGCAACAATCAATAATAACTATGGTATACTGAAACATGTTGTTGATGCAAAGTACCAACATATTAGACTTTTTGTAAGGCATGTTATCCCAGACAATTGTACGAATTGGAAAGTCTTTGATTCTAATTTACAAACTATTAATTTTCTAAAAAAAGAAGTAAAGTTCTCTACTAAAAATTAATCTAAGCCACAAAGTTGTTATGGATATCAGAGTGTTAATCTTAATTCCAACAAGTTTCCTAAAGGTTTGGTCACTTTAGAGGGAATATTTAACTCTGATGATCAGGCAAGAAGAAAAGGCTCAAACTTGACTACAAGGAGAGATGAATACATACCTATCACCATTGTTGATTAGAAGACTCTTAACTTGGGAAAGGTATGCATTGACACTAAACAAGAAGTTTTCATAGAATTAAACCATGATGCAAAGCTATTTAGATAAAAGAAAAGGCCAATCAATGCCAAGATTGAACCCTTGATGAGAAAAGAGCCATACAAACTTGTAGAAGCCAATATTATTTTTTCTATTAATAACTCTTCATGGGTAGCCAATATTATTCATTTTATAAAGAAAGTGGCAAAATCAAATTATGTGTACATTTTAGGTAATATGGATACTTGTGAAGATCACCATCCCCTTCCTTCCATGGAACAAATTATGTCTAAGGTTAGTGGTTCAAAGAGGTTTTTTTTCTTAGATGGTTTTTCAAGCTATAACCAAGTTTTAGTCAAGGAGTCAAATCAATACAAGAAAACCTTAACCACTAAATGGGGTACTTATGCCTATTGTAAATGTCATCTGGACTAACCAATGTAGGTGCTACATTTCAAAAAGGAATGGAGATGGATTTTAAAGGTGTGTTGGAAAATCTTAGTGATAATATATCTTAATGATATAACTATCTATTCAAAGCATGAAGTAGATCACTTTGATCATCTAAGGTAGGTGTTCATCAAATGTAGAGTATGGTGTATCTCTAAATCCAAAAAAATGTGTCTTCACCATTGATCAAGGAAAGCTCTTGGGAGACATTATTTCAAGAGATGTGCTAATGATAGATCTGGAAAGGGTGAAAGCAATTCTCTCTCTCCCACTTCCCATCTACAAGAAAGGATTGCAGATTTTTCTTGGTAGGATAAACTTCCTAAGTATGTTTATCCCTGATATTTCTTCTATGGTGAATTCTCTTAGAGCCATGTTGAAGAATAATATGATGTTTACTTGGACCAAGGAAGGAAAAGCCATCTTTGAAGAGATCAAGAAATTAATTGCATCAACTCCCACTCTTGTCAATCCCAACTTTGATAAGGATTTCATCCTCTATTCTCTTGGAGGAGAATCAAGTATATCATTTGTTCTAACATATTTAAATGAATAGAATTTGGATCATCCCACTGATTTATTTAGTGAGGGGCTTAGGATTATGAGAGAAGATATAGCTATGTAGAGAAGAAAGTGCTTGCTATTGTAAGGGAACTCAAAAAGTTTAGACATTTTCTATCCCATAACATGGTCTAACTCTTAGTTCTACATAAAATTGTAATGGAAGTCCTTTTGAATGGGGATACTAATGAAAAGATATCTAGATGGATCACCAAGATCATGGAATATGACAAATCACCAAGCTTGTGAGAGGCAAACAATTGTGTGAGAAGATGGTCTCATCTTTTGAGACACCTAAGGAGACTACCCTCTTAATACATAATGAGCAACCAAAAGAGAATGAAAATTAGAATGATTGGTTGCATGACATGACTACCTTCTTGGTAGAAGGGAGATATCCACAAGACTTAAATAGAGATGAGAGAAGACAGTTTAGGTTGTAGTCTATTCCTTACATCTTTGGAGTCTAGTCTATTCTGGTCATTTCTTAGCTAGGATTACAATGATGAATATAATTAGGGATGATTATTATTGGCCAGCATTATTTAATGATTCTTGTAAGTGGGTAAGGAAATGTGATATATGTGTCTTCTTTTTAGGAAAAAAAAGATTGATTGCACTTTTTCTTCATCCTATTCAATCTGATCATCCTTTTTTCTCTATGGGGTTTGGATTTCATTGGTTCCATATGCTGAGTATTTTTTGGATCTCATCTATGATCTTGTACTATTGAACATGAAATATATTTGAGCACTTCCTAAAATTATTATCCCTAAGGAAATGGCTTGGATAAAAAAGAACCTCATCGAAATAAAAAAGAGGACAATTGAAGATAATCAAAGGTGTTGGCATACCAAGTTGAGGACTGCCTTTTGGGATGATAAAATTACACTAAAAAGAGAAATTGGAAACTCACTCTTCATGTTAGTGTATGGACAAGAAGCAGGGATTCCTATTTTACTTGACTTTCCCTCTCCTAAATTAGCTCACAATTTGGAGCTAGTGGAGAATGATGCTATGATAGTCAGGCTGGCTAAAGTAATGGAGCTAGAAAGAAGGAGAAAACAAGCTATACATACACTTGATGGACATCAAAAAAAGGTAAAAAGGAGTTTTGAAATTAAGGAAATGGTTAAAGTCTTCAAGAAGGGACACCTTTTCCTTAAGTGGGATGCTGATAGAGCTAATCCTAGTAGGCACTCCAAATTTTATGCTATGTGGAGTGGCCCATTTATTATCACCAACTATAGAGAGGGTAACACTTTTCATCTATCAAGGCTTGATGTTGAAGTTATTCCAATCCCAATGAATAGGATTAACCTTAAACCTTTCTTCTAGAGGAGGTTAAAGGCTTTGTGAATATATCAATAGATTTCTTCTTCCCAAGAAGTGCACAAGCATAGCTATTTTTTCCTATGTATATAATTTTTTTTTGTTGTTGTTGGTTATAGAGGCAAAACCTTGTGAAGTTGTAGGTGAGACTACATATCATTTCTTTTGGTGACTCTACGCCCAATTGATTACTTAAGACCACTGATCCATGCCTAGTGGGTGAAAATCCCTCCTGAGTTGCTAAGAAAATTGGCTATTTATGCCTCAATTCAGCCCACCACTAATATTTGATCAAAGAAACATTTAATGGGCTAGATTATTTGTAGATGAGATTTGATGGCTCTCATGTTTTCATTAGCTATCTACTGATCTTCTTGAAAGTGTGAGATGCTTCCACATATTGCCATTCCAATGTTTCCTCAAACCATGATGCTTTATCAAGGTTAAGAAATCTAAAATTCTTCCATGTGGTGAAGGGTCCCATTATTAGTGCTTAGGTTATTCAAATATGTACATGTGTAGATTGACAATGGAGTTTCTATGAAAGGTTAAAAGGATCTCCATCTGATATATTAAATAGCTAAACACAAGATGCTCCCAAGTGTCACCATTCTAAAGTTTCTTCATACTGTAGATTCTTCACAAAGGTCCAAATCCCAAAATTATAGGACAACCATTGGATTTAGTGCATCTTGGGGGGTCTCCTCGTTGCATTTTGAATATCCATCTCAAAGAGATGATTTGCATCGATGGTTGTGTTTTAATCCTTCATTAGGGATGATTTATGATGCATTTGGGCCATGTCATTCGAAGAGACTTTCATTGATGACCAACATTCAATTTTGGTAAAACCAAATTCCCCCATGGTCAACCCTATATATTGTGGGAGGATAACACATCATGTTATCCCTGCCCACATTTTTTTTCCAGTGGTATGAATCAATTTTGTTTGTCCATGGAACACAACCATGGATTGTTCTTCAATGCCTAATGACTTCTTGGTCCTTTTTTGCATGCTTTTATTGCACTCCATGCCTCCTTAAAGCATATCATGGTCTAATTTTTGGTGATTTGACCTCTTGCAGCTAGATGAATCATTATTTTCCATTCCTATCACTTCCACCAGTAGATCACCATTCATGATCATATTTCATTCTAATATTCAATTTTTTTTCCTTTGTAACCTCAACTCCATTTTTGTTGGAGTTTGAACTCAAGGTTGTATTTGGGTTATGCCTACACCTCATAAATGCAAGTTTTCCTATTATTCTTAAGGGCTTTCCTTCTCTGATTCTTTGACAGTAGCATTCTATTCTTTAGAGTTATAATTTCCCTTTCTTTATATAAATATAATCTCCTTGTCTACCTTCTTCCATCATTAATATTATGCATGTCTTCTTTCCTTTGTTTAGTGTTTATTCTTACTTCTTCAAGTTATATATTGTATCTACTTTGTTGTTGTTAATGTTATTTTTTGGAGCTTCTTCCTTGAAAAATTGCATCTAGTTCTTGATTTGTGTATGAGTTGTGAGGGGTAATTAGGGTTGGTAAGTTGTGTATATTGGAGCCATATTGATGTGTAAGTACAGTCTTGGCCATAGATAAGAGAAAATGAACTATTTAGTATCTCCTCCTTTCATTCTTGCTTTAGGTCAATAAGTTCTTCTCCCCTTTTACTTAAAGGAAGTAGTTTAGTTCACCCTAATAGTAAGGAATTCAACCTTCTCTAGTGACTCAATCTTATAGTTTAAGTCTCATAGCTTGGAGATTATTTTCATGTTTCACAAGGCTTCTGTTAGGTTAAACTTTAGGCAAGGGTGCAAGATTTTGTGACGACAACTCTAGCTGAATTTATTATGTTCTCACATACTCGATCAATATTCATAGGAGGTCTTCCAAGAAAAAAATTAAGTAGGGAAAAAAACTTCATTCTCGACTTCTTCTTTGGACTCTGCTTGGTCCCTTTTTCTACGTGCTTCCTCTTTGGTGTATATTTTTCCTTATTTGGCTTAATTACATTTTTTGTGCTTTTATTTGTCTTAGGAGCTGCATGTAATGCTTATTTGGATCCTTTTCTTATAACTATCCTTCAATTAGGTTCAAGGGAAAGAGGGGTAACAATATTCTCGATATTTTTCTTCAAATACCTCTTCACCTTAGAATCAACTATCATAGTTTTCTTCTACTTTATTTCCTTGGGATCAACAAACACTAGTTATTTTCCTTTAGGTTTTTCCTCTTCATCTTTTGATTCCTCATCTTCTCCCTTTCCTTTTTCTATTTTTAGGAGTCCTTCACCAATTTTTCCCTCAAGATCAACAATCATCTTTTTTTTCTTTCTATCCATCTTGGCCACTTTAGTCTACATCATCATTTTTATCTTGGCTAACTCATAATTGCTGAAAGGCTCGGCATTCTTCTCAATTTCTTTACATAAAAAAGTAGTAACAACTGCAATGATTTCATCTACATTCACCTCATATTGCATAAACATTAACCATGCAACCCTTGGTGGTACATTTTTTGCATATGTATAATCAATGTCCATCATAAAATAAATTTATTCATAATAGTGGTCTACAACTGATTGTACAATCTTCAATCTATACTTCATTTTTCCTTTAAATTCTTTAAAATAACCATCCATAATGGTTTCAAAAATTTCACCAAATTATTTACTAATAAAAATTATTATCCTAGTTGTGGGTCTTGTCTTATCCCACACTGCAATTCCAATAGTTTGAAATGAATTTTACACGTAGAAAAATTAACAAATCACTAGTGACCCAGACTTACATGTTGTGTTATTCTCTTTTTTGATTGTTACAAGACTCTCTACTAATTGTGTCAATCGTAGCTCACCAAGGTCATAGATATGGTCTTTCTTTACAATCTTGTAACCTAATTGCATTGCTATACATGGAGCACTGATTACCTTATTTTTTCTAGCATTCACTTGCATAATGCCAAAATTTATAGAAATAATAACATTCTACATTACTGTTGTTAGAGTTGTACTTCTTCTTACCTCCTCTAGAGTTGTTTTGAGAGCTTCTTTCTTCCTCTTGATTTCCTACTTTCCCTAAGCTTTCTCCTCCAGCATTCTTTTGTCCAAAGTTTCCATGACCTCTACCTCTAGAACCTCTACCAGAGCCATTTCTTCCTCTCCCCTACCTCTTGTATTGGACTAAGCTTTGAAGGCATGTTCTTGGGAAGATGTTGTTGATCTATTAATCAGGTGTTCATGGGTTTATAGTGTTGCCATCAACTCATCCATTGTTAAAGTAGTAAGGTCATTTTCCTCTTCAATGGTCATCACAAGCTAATCATTCTTTGGAGGTAGACTCCTCAATATATTTTCAACTATTCTTTGCTCCTCATAATCTTCTCCATTTGATTTCAACTAGTTTATCAAACTAGAGGTACTTGAGCTAAAGTCTACAATAGATTCATTATCCTTCATTTGGAGGTTCTCAAAATCCCTTTCAATCATTTGTAGCTTTACTACATAGACTATATCAGTCCCTCTAAAATTCATCTCAAAGTTATCTCATACTTCCTTTGAATAGTTAGCTGCTCCAATCTTAGGAAAAATTTGTTTCAGTCATGGTTGCCTCAATCAAGCTTAAGTACTTTTTATCACTTCTTCTTGACTTCTTTAATTGAATATTTTGATGGTTGGTGAGGGTAACATATTGTGTTGTTTCAGCTACATCATTGAACCCATTTACCAGAAACTCTCATAAGTTATTCTCAACCATAGTGGGTCTCATCTTCTTTTCCCAAGTGTCATACCTTTGTCCATTTAAGGATAGTGGATGTTGCCAAGTCTTATCTACATCTCTAGCCATGTCTCCTACACAAAAATGTTAAACACTTCAAAGAAAATTCCCAAACTCATGAGGATGTGAGGCATGAAGGCTTTATTACCATGTGAATACTTTAAAATTTTGCCAACTTGGAGAGGTGACCAACCAACAAGGGCAACAAGCTTGGCAAGAATAAAAATTGAGTATGCTTTTTTAACACTAAGAATAACACTTGGTTAGACTAAGAACAACTTGTTTGACACTAATATGACTTAATTCAATTAACAAAGAATCTAAGTGAGATTGGAGAACTCAGTCAAAGTAAGGATTGAGATAGCTCAGTTAACATAGTGACTAAGTGAACTCAGTCAAAACTACTTGGTGGAATAAAGATTGAGCTAGGATGAATGGCTTAGTTTACAAGGGGACTAAGCTTTATGGTAATTGAGTAACTATTTGGTTTATCCACCATTAAAACACAAAGGCAAGAATAGACACATACAACTCTATTTTGTAAAACTATAAAAAATGCATAGTAGAATATATATCAAACAAGATAACAACAATGAAATAGAAGAAGGTGGAAAAACTTTCTTACTTTCTTCTCCTATTAGATTGAATCAAAACATTACAAACCAGAACATAAACTACAAACCTAGAAAACTTGAACAACTTACTACTTTTGATGATGAAACTAAGCTTGTAGCTATAAAGGGCTGCATACAATAAGCCTGGAGCAATCACCACCACAATCATTCACTTACAAACCTTAGAGAGAGATCTAAAATACTACTATACACTCTGATATTCCGCTGTTGCTACTACTATGCATCTTTTTTCTTCTGCTCTCTATTATCTTTGCTCTATCTAACTTTTGAAATGGAAGACATTCCATTCTATTTGTCTCCACACAAAATTTTCCCTCTCATTTAACAATTTGAACTCACCTACTATGTTAAATGCTCCTAACTGTTGGCTTTTTCCAAGTAGGTGGGTGTAAGGCTCTAGGGAAAATAATATAACATTAAAATTCTGACATACTTTGCAAATTTACAATATCATAATCATCTCAAGTTTACTCCCATGATTTTGCAATATTTTCAAGAAATAATTAAAGGAGATGTTTTTCTAGTTTTAAATATATCATTTATTTTTTAGATAATAACAACTTCTCTTTTGATAAAAATTAAAATAACCTTCCTTACTTCTTTCACATTCTCAAAACTGCATATATTTACCTAGTGTGATTTTACGATATCAAGAACCTCTCTCAAATCATGTTTTAAGAGTTGAATAATTTTTCTTTCTAATTTTGTGAGAATAGGGTTAGGTTTCACATTTACATCCATATCAAATCTTCCATAATATCAAGATACCCTTTATAAATTGAAACAATCTCCCAACATGTTCCAAGATTCACATAATTTTGGAATGTGCAATATAATCGATCAAAATATAGATCTTAATACATGTAATGATCTTCTCTCATGAATTCACTCAATCACATATTCTCCTTTGAAAAATAATAATTAGAGATGGTGATATTCAATCTATCAACACTTCTATGACCAAAAAATGGACAGTATAGTATATGTTCCACAATCTCTATCCCTCCAACATCACATCTAATTTTCGTAGTATAGAGTTCTCTTCATATTGGATAAGGTAAAATTATTTGAAGATTGCAAGAGTACTAATATTTTTCATATCTATGCATATTTATTCCAATCATCACAATGCTTGATTGATAAAACTCCCATCCATTTGTTTTGTGTGATTTGGTGATGCAGAATCATATCCTTGTTAATTCATCATAATATTATGATTTAGGACACAAATTTATTTACTAGAATACTTATATTCCTATAGATTCCTCATTCATTCTTTGGTAATAGAAATTCCATTTGATCCTATGTTGTCTTTGATGACTTTATATATGTCCAATACTTCAAACCTAAATCACTGTTTTAGAGGCCTCAACTTAAAGTTGATATGATATAGCGAGAATAGAATATTAATGCTTAGAAGAGATTTAAAACCTATCATTCTAATATTATATGCATCCGAAGTCATAAAATTATCTTCTATTTTATAATAATGAAATTTGATTTACAATCTATTAATGACCATATGATCTAAAATATATATTACTTTTCTTAATTCATCTATAAAATTGAACCTCTTATTCATTAAAATATTTAAAATAGTGTTTAAAAAAAATTCATATAGGAAGATTCTCAAGCTTACCAATGCATATATAAATTGTACACTCGAAAGTGTTCCACTCTAAACCCTTCTATCCAAACAATTCCATGAGTTGGAATGCTTGGATGTCGGCTTAGAGCTCCCTATCCACGAAGTGCAAGAGAGTATATTTCAAGAATAAGAAGGCTCTCAGATGAGCCTTAGAGATACTCTTCTTGCTGGTAAACCATGCAATGGGAGGTTCCAAAGACAAGATGCAAGAATGCAAATGTCCCAAGGAGCTCCTCAAGAATGCAATGCAAATGAAGATTAAGCTAGAATGAGATGCAAAGTGGAGCTATGCTAAAACATGTATGAGAGTGTTACAATCCAAATATTAAGCTATGTGAGATAGATTATTGCAAAATAGAAGCTAAACTAACATGCAACATGAATCTAAGCTAAAATGCTATGGTATGAGAGAATGTAGACAAGAAATAGAAGTTCTCCACAAAGCTCCAAAGAAACCTGTTAGAAAACCTGCAGCATAACAATATTCAAAATGAGGATGGATTGAGGGGGAAAGCTCTCTCCCTTTTAAAGTTGTATAGACAGTAGAGATCAAGATGAAGATGGTGGATGATCAATGGTGGAATTTGAAAAGAGGAGTGATCCATGTGCACACACAAGTCAACCAATAGAATATAAGTTGACTTGTCATATAAGACAAAAGTCAGAAAGCCTTTTCTTTTAATTGCAAAATAGAAAAAGGACTTTATGTGTGCATTTTAAGTGGGTTAGAAAAATGAGGTCTTTTATTTAATTAAAAGGGGACATGTTCTTTTAATCAAATAATGAACTTA
The DNA here is from genome assembly GCA_028749045.1 of Cupressus sempervirens. Taxonomy (NCBI): domain Eukaryota; kingdom Viridiplantae; phylum Streptophyta; class Pinopsida; order Cupressales; family Cupressaceae; genus Cupressus; species Cupressus sempervirens. The sequence continues at coordinate 424,662,149 of CM053784.1, forward strand.
CGATAGCATAGTCAAACTATAGGTTATAATCAAATAAATTGATTTTTAGCAATTTGGTCTAGGTAAATGATTGAATTAATTTAGCCAAAATGCTGCGAAGGGGGCTAATAGTCTAGATGACCATTTTTAGGTGATTACATTTTCCCCTCTTTGACTAATGTGTGATCGATCTAGGAACACATTATGTCAAAGAAAATCAAAGCCAAGTAGGCGATGATAGATATAGATATCTAATTCCAAAGAATGAAATGCAGAAATAGATAGCAAGTCCTGAATGCACAGCCTGATAGCGGTAGTACTGAACATTAGGAAGATGATGTTAGGATCCAAAAAGAATTCTAACATCTAGCAAAGTGAATAGATCGAGAGCAAGTGATAAGGTCAAACAAATGCTCCTAAGAAATAGATAGCTGTAACAATCAGCAATAGAGTATTTTTGCCCCCTCTAGATCGAAATCGAAATGAGGTAAGAGGAAGCAAAAACTAGCTAGACATGAGAAAATTGAGATATAGCAATGTGTGATATGATAGATAAATGATTAGAACCCAAGAATGACTATAAGAAATTGATAAAATGCCCCAATTTGACTAGAGTTGACCTTGAAGGATATAGCATAAAAATTAGGTCGAAATGAGTAGAAAGATGATTTTAGACATGAAACAGTGAATTGAAGTAGATATGAAGTATGGAAATGATGAAGACATGAAGAAATGAAGATGACCCAGTGATGATTCAGAGATTAGACCTCAAAAGGTCAACTAACTGCTCAAAAGAAAGTAGAATTTTAAAAGACAATTTTGACCATCAAGATGAACTCGAATTTGGATTTCGATCCCAAAAATGAATCTAGGATGTTGAAATTATTTAAGAGTTCAAAACTTTATATAATGTGATGATAAGATAGAAAAGAGATGAAGTGACAGATTAAGAAGGTGAAAAGACATGAACAAGAAGAAAGTAAAGAAATATATGAAAGGAGTTAGCTGATATGTCCACAAAAAGATGGAGAGAGCTCTCCCCATATGCAAGAATGCAAGACTAAGGTAGAAAATGAACCTAAAATGCAAGCTAATATGAAAAGTGGTTTACCAACAAGAAGTGTATAGCATTTAGACTCTTAATTTCATCATTGAGCATTTATTAGGGACATCATGAGATCATACAACCATCACTAGTATAACTATGAGGATATGAATATGATCGATATCAGATAGGTATGTGGAAATCCAATCTAAGCATCAAAGACATGTAAGTCAAGATAACTATGCGATTAGATTTCTGAAGTTTAATTTAGCAAGATTACACTTGTATCAAGGCATAAGGGCTAGGATAAACCCCAAGTGTGGTCTTACGAAGTAGTCAAGGATGATACATTTATAAGTCAAAGTGTTGAATAGGACAAGCATGAATGCTTACAACACTATAGACAAACAAAGTATACCCACAAGCAAAAATCAAGAAAACATGCCCCATGCCCCCAGTCTTCTAGTCAATGACATCCTTGAAAGACTATTAGGGATGAAACATAAAGAAATCATCATAGACAACACACAAAGTAGATAAAGATCAGCATAGCTTAGTTGTTTAAGTGTTAAAGTGTGTGTATGTAAGTCACTTGGCCATTTCTTCAAGACTTGATTCTGATAGTGAGAAATATTACGACATCGAAGACCATAGGTAAACTATCTAAAAAGTGTTGAAAAACACTTGATGTCAAGGTGGGGGAAGTGTTGAGAAACACTATTTTGTGAGTTGTCAAAGAAACCCTAATGCACAAGAATAACTTAATAGGCTAAGTAGCTATGCCCCCAAGATGAGGACAAGAAACAATTCCAAGCCAAGAAATGTGTAGCGAAGTGGATGATTGAGACTGATAGACATAGGTGCGAGGGTTTCAAGTAGCGTCTGTTTCCAGGTTTTCACCACTTTACATTTTTTTATTTTTTTTTATATTTTTGTATTTTTGATTTTTTTTGGTGATACATCAAAGTGCCTATTGCTAGGTTTTCACTAAGATGATTTTTTTTCAGGACATTTTCTGATTTTTAGTATTTTTTTCAGGATCATATATGATTTTTTGGATTTTTTAGAAGGTTTTAGAGATCACTAGTTCTTAACCAAGATCACATCATTTTCTCCCAATGTCTAGCAAGGTATAGGACATGATGGAGAAGAAAGTTGGTAGATAGACAAAGATGGATAAGAAAGGAGTATGAAGCAAGTGAAAGTGATCCTCAAGGACGCACTCCTCAAGAGTACCCAAGCTAGGGAAAGATAGCAATATAAAGTAGGTTTTGGATAAGCAATGGAAGAAATGAGCAAGATAGCATGTAGGATAAGCGGTGAAGACAACAAGTGTGATAGCATATAAGATAAGTGATGGAAGCCAATGAGTAAGATAACATGTAGGATAAGCAATGGAAGCCAATGAGAGAGATAGCATGAAAGCATGCAATCCAAGAGAGTAGACATGTCAAGAGGCCTATAAGAACCATGTTTTATATATTGTGATCAAGACTCATGGGGTCAACTGGATAGGATAGTGATGGGATAGAGCAATAAGAATAAAACTCAACATGGAGGCTATGAGTGAATGGGAAAGCAAAACAAAGAATATTGTGGATAAGATAGCCAATATGCAAAGATAACTCAACATTGTCAAGATCAAAGAGAGAAGAGGGGATAGATGGATGATGGAAGAATTACGCATGATACCTGTTTGCCAAGTTTCATCATGGTACTCATCCAAGGTACCACAAGATGTATTTTTCACCATAGCATAAATTTATTTCTCTTTACTTTTCCTACCAAGGTGCCACAAGAAGTGGTTTTCACCAAGGCACATTTTCATTTTTTTTCTTTTTTTTCTTTTTTTCTTTTTTGAATTTTTAGAAAGAGCTCAAGCTATTTGTAGATAGTGCTACTATAGAAAAGATAAGTCATGATAAACCGAGACCATAGAAAGGTATGCTCAAAGATGTTGATAGGGTGATGAAAGAGAAATGGTAGTAGGAAGAATATATTGAGGATAAGAGTTCATGTATAGAAAGTAAGTGTAAGCTTTAGAGGATTTCATGAGGGTAGTTGAAATATTGGACAAGATCAACATTGACACACACCTTGAAGGGTATTGGAATGATGGAGGAATCATGGATGAAATAGCTTGAGATTTAGATGTATGAGGTGGTAGAAAATATTTGGAAAAAAGTAGAGTGGAAGGCTTTGGAATATTTTTAGGAAGATTTTTGGAAGAAGATGGAATGGAAGCCTTTGGAAGCTTGAATGTCAACTTTGAAGTATTTTCAATATTCAAGTCTTTTAAAAGAGACTTGGGAATCCACATAGCTTTAGATTTTTCTCATTCTTTGGGTGCTTGAGAGTGCCTTTGTATAATGATGGATTTAGGAACCCATATTTTCTTTGGTTTAGCTCTTTGAGTAGTGGACCTTTGCGGTCTCTTTTGTGCATTCTCCTTCTTAGCATTTACATGTCGATTAGATGGGACATAGTGATCTTTCTTTTTCAATGGATTCTTATGTTTATTCTCACTTCCAAAGGACTTGGGATTTGTGGATGAATAAGGATGATATAACTGGTTTAGATGTATAGATGGGTGAAAAGTCATCAAGGATGAGTTTCTTTGTTGATCTTGAGGTAATATAGGAGAGCTAGGGAATGAGCTATGAGTGAATGTAGGAGATGGAGGAACATAAGGCCCCAATATGTATGGAAGGTTTGAATGCTTCAGCTTAGATGGATAAGGACCAAGGATACATTTAGAAGATGCAAACGGATAGTGGGAAGGGATATCAACATCTTTAGAATGAGAAACATGGTCAAAGCCATCAATAGACTCATGAGTACCTTTGATAGGAACATCATTTTTAATAGTAGCACTTGAAGCTTGAGCACAATTTTGAAGTGGATATGGAGAAGTAGAACATGAGGGGATGCTTTGATCTTGACAAGTAGCCTTGGATAGCATATGAAGAGAACTTTTCTCATAATTTTCAGTAAGCTCAAGGGAGATAATGGAAGTGGTGCCTTCATCATACTTAGGAGGTGGATAAGATATATGATATGGAGGGGAAAAATCTTGAAAGAGATGAAAGGGTGCTTGATCTTGATCTTTCTTGACATTTATAGAATTTTCTTTTTGAGAGTCCTCTTCACATGGAGCCACTTCTAAGGACAAGGGAGAATCAAGAGTGAATGAAGTAGTGCTTGGATTAGGCATAGTAGTGCATGAAGGTTGAGGATGTTTAGGATTAGTAGCATGGAAAAGATTTGCAACCAAGTGAAGGTTAGCTTGAGTTTCTTTTAGAGATAGCCCTTGAGGATATACATAGTCAATGTGGAAAGCATTAGGTTCTTTATTTGATGGAGGCATGTTGGAAATATTTGAAGTGTTGGGAGATGCATGAGTGTTGGAAGAAGTGGAGGTATCAAGGAAACATTCACTAGACATTGGTTCATTAATATGATCTTGCTCAAGAGAAGTATCCTCATCACATGAGTCACTAGAGGTTCCAATAGTTCCATTATCAATAAGATCTTGGATTTTATGTTTTAGCTCAATGCAATCTGAAGTACTATGCTCATTATGTTGATGATAATCACAATAGATATCCAAGAATGGGTTTCCATATGAGCTAGACTTAGGTAACATGATGATCTTATTGCCAAGAAGTTTTTGCAAAGTGTGATCATAAGAATCTTCCAAGGGAGAAAAAGTTCTATTAGAAGTATGTCTAGAGTCCTATTGTTTCTCAAGTGAATGGTAGGCATCTATGTCTTCATCATTATCTTGGTCAAAGATAGGTCCATCATGAAATTTTGGCATAGGCTCAAAGGAAGTATCACTTGCTTGTTCTCTAAAGAGGTCTTTAGATCTAGAAGATGAAGACATTTGATGTCTTGAAGTAGAGCATGTAGACCTAGAAGAAGAGGATGACCTCAAAGAAGGTGACTCACATGCATGTAAAGATCTTAAAGAATATTCATGTAATGATGCAATCTTCTCCTCTAACTTTTTCTCAAGTTTAGACTTCATTTCTATCATGCACTTAGAGAGGTGAAGGTAAGAAAGATCATTTGTCTCTTCTAGTTCTTTGTATTGAACATATAGATCTTGAAACTCTTTAGTGACATGGAGGATATCATGATCATATAGATTCAGTTGAAGTTTGGTAGCACAAATTTTAGATCCCATAGTTTTAGATGTAAAGCCAAGCATAAAAGAGCCTACAAGATCAGTTGATGTCGAAACTATAGGAGGTAGAGTGTTCACTTGCCAAGATAGTAGAGAGAGATTAAAATGACTTGTTAAAAAATATGTCCAAGAAACTTACGACATGAATGACTCAAGTCAATAGCTAGGCAAGATGCCCAAATAGCCAAATACATAGAGCAAGCAGGGTGACAAGTGAACAACTCTCCAACCCAAGAGTGTAGTCAAGAAATCAAGGAAACCATTTTAGCAAAAGAATAACTAGCAAGCAGACATAGACCATGAAGACAAAAAAACCAAGAGCATCAAGACTAAAGAGCCACTTTAAGAATATTTAAGCACTAGAGACATTAAAAATCACAACCAAATGATGAAATCCCCCTTAGTAAGTAACACAAGAAAAAAATTGCACTTGACATTTTGACTTGGTTGAAAAAGTTTGGCAATAATTGATAGCATAACAAATTTGATGTTCAAAAAAAATTTCTTTCCAAGAAAGATAGTGACACATGGAGTATTCTTCAAACAATCAAGCAAGGGACAAAGCAACCTTGCATGATACAAGCATATGTGAGGTCTTAAAAGAAATCCCTAGAACTATTGACATGTGTATGTTCAAAAGATTTTCATAGGTCTCCACATTCGAGAACACATCAAGCAATATCTACCTAAAGGACATGGTTCATTACTCAACAACTTGGCCCACACTTGATGCTCCTTTGCCTCACACCAAGTGGTTTCCCACAAGAGATATTGGCTTTGTTATAGAAGTGTCATAAGCACAACTAAGGGAACACATATGGTGAGTGTAAAATCTTGGGGTGATCTAGGTAGTCCATTAGGATCGATCCTTGCACCAAGAAGTTGAGTGGCTAAAAAGGGTAGTTACTACCTTAGGGTGTTTAGATAGAGCTTCTGTTCATAGTGTTCCTCTTGCTCCCAATTATGGGACACCTCACCTTGCGATGAGTAACCGATCTCACGACCACAAGAGTACCTTAAGCATTCTTGCCTAGTGATCTCCCTATGGTCGAAATCGCATAAGAGATCACACTAGGTGAAGACAAACACTATGTCTACCAAGGTTTTGTGTCCTTGATAGCCTTGAGTTTATAGTGGGTTGGAAGAGCTGGATAATCTACTTGTCCCCACTTGGGTCATTCCTCTCAGGTTGTCCGAGAGCAGGCCCTCTAAAGGATTCTAACTACCACAAAATAGATCCACTCTCAAGGGTCAAGATTTTTGATTCACCTCAAGGGCGAAGAGCATACTCTCCTACCTTGATTGCTTCCCCCAAACACACCAAGAAGATTCAGTTGCCTCCTACTCTTGAAACCAAATGGTAAGTCAAGATTTCTGATTCACCACAAGGGTGAAGAGCATACTCTCCTATCACCAAAAGATCCCAATTGTAAGTTTTAATGTGCCTAAAAATAAACAACTAATATATGCTACACATGTAAAATTAAAGAACAAGAAAATTTGGGTTTTTATGCATTGGGCAGCCCTACAAACAATTGTTAGTAGCCCTTGTGCATTTGAAGCTTTGACATGCGTTCTTTTTATGCAATGTTTCAATTTTTTTCATAAGGATGGCAACCTGCAATCACAACTTGTTAGCGCCACAAGTTAGTGTAACATAACATAAAATAATGCAATAAAAAGTGGTTAGTTGACTCAAAAATCCAATTTATCTTCCAAACAAGTGCATGCAAAGAAAGTGTGAGTTAATCACAAATGATATCATTTTTACTCTTTAATTTTGACCTAGTCAACAAGATTGGACTTGTTTGCTATTATTTCAAATCCAACAGGAAAAACTCAAAGAATATACCCCTGCTAAAAATCAAAGAGCTTTCCAAAAATGCAAGAAATTCAAAAAAACTCCTCATTTGTGCCCCAGAGACCCATTTTGTCAAAACAGGCCAAATTTATCAAATTGAGTTTTTGATCCTTAATACGACTTGAAAAATCAAAACACAAAGAAATTACCCCCCTTAGAATTCAAAAATATTTTTTAAAATGTAAGTTTTTCCAAAAAATGTGCTGATTTGCGATCAAAAATGACTTTTTATGAAAAACAAAGAAAAAATCATAACTCATGCAAATCACATCAAAATGCTCTAAAAATTGGTCTGCAACATGTTGGACACATAATAAATTTGAAAAAAAAATATTTAGAACCAAACTCCAAGAGGTTTAAAAGATATGATCAAATATTTAAACCAACTAGATTTTTGGCCTTCAAACCAATCTACTTATGGGTTGGCCTTAAAACCAAAGTGATAATTCTACAAAAGCACTTGATTAGATCCAATATGCTGCTATAAAAAAAACTAAAGATAAGAAATGAAATCAAATGGAGCTAGAAATTTGATTCAAGCCCCACGGTGGGCGCCAAAAATGTACACTCGAAAGTGTCCCACTCTAAACCCTTCTATCCAAATAATTCCATGAGTTGGAATGCTTGGATGTCAGCTTAGAGATCCCTATCCATGAAGTGCAAGAGAGTATATTTCAAGAATAAGAAGGCTCTCAGATGAGCCTTAGAGATACTCTTCTTGCTAGTAAACCATGCAATGGGAGGTTCCAAAGACAAGATGCAAGAATGCAAATGTCCCAAGGAGTTCCTCAAAAAGGTAATGCAAATGAAGATTAAGCTAAAATGAGATGCAAAGTGGAGCTATGCTAAAACATGTATGAGAGTGTTACAATCCAAATATTAAGCTATGTGAGATAGATTATTGCAAAATAGAAGCTAAACTAACATGCAACATGAATCTAACCTAAAATGCTATGGTATGAGAGAATGTAGAAAAGAAATAGAAGTTCTCCATAAAGCTCCAAAGAAACCTATTAGAAAACCTACAACATAACAATCTTCAAAATGAGGATGGATTAAGGGGGAAATCTCTCTCCCTTTTAAAGTTGTACGGACGGTAGAGATCAAGATGAAGATGGTGGATGATCAACGATGGAATTTGAAAAGAGGAGTGATCCATGTGCACACACAAGTCAACCAATAGAATATAAGTTGACTTGTCATATAAGACAAAAGTCAGAAAGCCTTTTCTTCTAATTGCAAAATAGAAAAAGGACTTTATGTGTGCACTTTAAGTGGGTTAGAAGAATGAGGTCTTTTATTTAATTAAAAGGGGACATGTTCTTTTAATGAAATAATGAACTTAGGATAGCATAGTCAAACTATAGGTTATAATCAAATAAATTGATTATTAGCAATTTGGTCTAGGTAAACGATTGAATTAATTTAGCCAAAATGCTGAGAAGGGGGCTAATAGTCTAGATGACCATTTTTAGGTGATTACATAAATATGCATGGATATTAAATATAAAATATTAGGGTTTCAAGATTTCAATACTGGGTCAATTTTTAATCTTGTAAATAGATACATACATGAAGCTTTAGCAATATCTCTACATACAAGTCAATATAGAAGAGCATATCAAACCACAATTGTGAGGATAAAATTTCCTGTAAGCTTTGAATATGAAACTCTAAATTTCATAATATCTAAAGCTCCAACAAAGTGTGTCTTGTTACAGGATTTCCCTCTAGGTCTATTAGGAACTCTACTCTATTAGGAGAAACCTTGTTAAAGGATTTTAACACTCTAATCTAACAATGTCACCTTGTTAGAGGATATAAAATAGATTGATTAAGGTCACCCTTCTAGGATTTAGACTACTACAATAGTGAGAAAGTAATAGAAATAATGATCTTTGATTTACAATGGATTGTTATATCATATCCAATGAAGCTCGTCAACTTAACAACATACCACTCACTATTTTTCTTTCTTCTTCCTCTACTCTAATTACTTTATTCCTCTTTATAGTTGTTATTTTCTCATTCACTCTTGTTCTTTGTTTCCTCATACTTTTTATGCTTTACAAAATGTAAATGTAGATCTTATGATCATAAAGATATCTCTTTATCCATGTAAAAACTTCTTGAACAACCCCATAACACTTAACCTAATACTTTACTTTACTTTGAAGCCTTATCGTTAAAAGATAACTTTGTCGATAAGATTTTTTTCCTTCAATAACTTGATAAGATAACCCATCACATAAAAAAAAATTCATTTACCGATCTAGGCATTAGCTTATAAGATAAATCTGTATTTCTTCTTGATACTTTCAACCAATACACTTTATAAATGCATAGTAACAATATAAAATAATATGTTGATTGTTTGACATCAATTATAAATAGCAAAACTGGTGATCAATATAATGCATATGTCTCCTTATGTTATGCCAACAAGATGTTTGCATTTGTATGTGTTTTATTAGTATATGGAAAATATGAAAGGTTACAATCTGATAGGTGATACATTTTGACTATTCCAAGAGGTAGAAAGGTAAATCTAGCTGAGCATCAACAAGATCAAGAGTAAATTATAATAAGATTTTGAGATGTGTGAGAATCTTAGGATGAACAAGTAGGAAGCTTCAAATTTTACTTAATGGTCATGATTAAAAGGAAAAAATATTACAGGTAAATCAATAAGTTTTGTAATGCAACAAGAAGTGTAAGAAAGAATAGAGAGAGAACAAGAGGTGTAAGAGGGAAAAGTAGTAAGAAATTGAAGCTATTAAAAAAGCAGAGTGATCAAGCAATGGAGATCAATATATTGAGAAGAATAGAGAACTTTACAATGGTAGAGATCAGAGAGATAATTAGATCTAATAGGAAAAGAGTGCCACAACTAGATTATAAAGTTAGTTATCTCCTAATAGTTACAATAGGTAAATCTCTTAATCAGGTGAAGCCTAATAGGTTCTAGTTGTAAATCCCCTAAGTAGATAGATTCTCAAAAGATTTTATAATCCTTTGGTAAGGTATATCTTAGCATATCTATTTATTTTTAGATAATTGAGACAAGGGTGATTAGTTATATCTAGTTATCCTATGCCTTAAAAACATTGTTTTACCAACTTGAACTTCATAAACTTTCAGATCAATAAATCATTAACCACATCAAACATCCTAATTCAAACTTATAAAAACTTCATATCAAACTATTATCTCATTATTTCTTAATATACTAAGTATCAAAGTAATCATCTAGCTTATAATAAGTTGTAGCATTAAATAATTAAAATGGAATAAACATGTGCTACAATAACCATTCACACATTTGATACAAGTATTTGACATAGAAACCCTATAAAGTGAAAAGCCACCTGGGAACTAGCAACCCGAATATTTTTTGGGATCAATGAGACAAAAGTAATAATTAAATGCAAATATAAACAATATCAGATAATAATAAATCATATAGAAGTGAAAACAAGACACAAAACTTTAATCTAGTTCACCCATTCCCTGGGCTACATCCACCAAATAGTGAGTCCAATATTCTTATTATCTAGTGATTACAACCTAATTACAATCTATAATCCCTTATATCTTAATATTGCCACAAGAAGCTACAATCTCATCATACATTATAAAATCTCTAATCCTAAGCCTTTAATACAATTTTTTTTTTCTTACTAAATTTAGGATAGAATAAGCCAACCAATAGAAAAAATAACTCCCAACACCTTTTACAATATTAAATTCATTTTTGGCCTTAGGGTGCTAACCCCATGACCATGCATGGGGCACTTCCCCTTGACCCTTCCTATAGCACTTCCCTAGGAACTTGAAAGGGATGTTTCCCCTTGATCTCTAGAGCTTGGGGGTGCTACCCCCAAACCCCCATAGTAAAATTAGGGAGAAAACCACAGTGATTAAAGTGGGGGAAAATTAACCTTTGAGGCTAATTAGGCTCCACATCACAACAATACTTTCACTATATTGAAGTGAGCTCTATTAGGAGACAACCTTGTTAAATATTTGATGTAGGAGCATCTTGCATGGGAAAATTTAAATTGAAAAAAAAAAAAAAATTGTGGAGAAGAGAGAAAGTGACAAAAATTAGAGGAAAAAAGGAGAAAAAGGAGAATTTCTATTTTGAGGTGCATAGGTGGCATAAATAGAAAAATAAATTAAAATGGTTGTCAGTCCATTTATCGAGGTGTGTAGATGGAATTCTAGAAGTTTGTTTTCATTTTATTAAATCATGCATTTAACATTTGTTGGGTCAAGTGCTAGTGCTTAGTTGTATTTGGGTGGGAATTAAATATTTTTTATAAGGTATTTTCATTTAACTTTTATCTCTCATTGGTTGTGTTTGTAATGTCTTGGATGGTAAGTTCCTATTTAAGCAAGGCATATGAGCATTTCTAATCAAGCTTCAAGGTGTGAAAGCTTGAAGGTGTGATCTCTTCTTAGTAGAAGCTTGGAAAGAAGGAGGAAGTGAGGAGTGAGTTTTCCTAAGTCTATGGATAGAGCACCGAATGTGAGGTAGTTTACAACAAGATTGTGGTAGAGTTTTGAGTTTGTGAGAAGAGCTAGTGGTTGTAGTTTAGAAACAAGGAGATTGATTGGTGTCTTGTGAGCACAAGTTGAGATCTTGGGGGTTTCTACTAGAGTGTGGATCTAGACTAGCTAGTGTATGGATTGGATCTTGAGGGATCTTGTAGAACTATTATTGTAATTAATTTGTATTTGGCCATAACCAAGAAGGCCTTACAGCCTAACACATTGCATGTAATAGTTATTTTATGAATAAAGAGTTTTGATTTGATATCAAATCTTATTATTGTGTTTCTATTGTGTGGTTATTTTTTGGGGGCTAGGACATCTCTCTTGGGGATTCTCATGTCCTGCATTGTGTCAATATTACATGCACATTTTTAGTGTGACCTTTTTAGAGGGTTTTCATCAAAGATCATCTAGATCTTATCAGTCCTTGACATTTCTAAAGAGTGGCATGCTCCAAAGGACTTACAAAAATTACTATTGAATGTTAGATCCATTCAATTAAGATATTTTTCTATTATAATGGTAAAAAAATAAGAGTGAAATGATCTCTTAGGTTATAACACTACCTTTCTTGTTTAGATCTCTACTTCTCTCAACCTCTTCCTTCTAATTCCTTTCAAGATGATTCATGCACTTCACACTTCAACTTAGCACTTTCTCATCTTGATCTTCACACTACTATTCTACTTAGATTACCTTTTATTAATAACTTCAGAAATATCAACAATAATCAACAACATCAACAACAAGAAACATTGTGTTCATCCCTTTAAATAGATTTTTTTTTTTAAATCCATAATTTTCCAAATTCTACCTCTTATTCATGATCATAGATCTCTATCATATTTGAATTTAATGAATCTAGATGTTTGGGAAATAAATTTCCTCTTTGAACTTTGTGCTCCATTTTAAATTGTTTAATCTCCTCCATTAGATCTTCTTTGATTTACTCCAATCATTAATCTCATAACTGACTTCATCCTTATCCTTGAAACTTCTCAAACATTCTTAATTTTCACCAAATATCATCCTTAAATATATAACAAACTTGTTCTTGATGTTCATGCCCAGTGACAACTATAGTAGCTCAGTTAATATTGTATTCATTCATTCACCAACTAGATTGTTTTGTAAATACATCTTTCTTAATATCATGTAAATCAAAGCACCATTATACTATTAGAGTCTAACTCATTCAAGTTCTCATTGAATACCATACACTTATCAATACTTTAACATCATCGTACTTTCTACAAATCCTCTTTATCAATCAAATGATATGGCACTCTATTAGCATAATGTCTAACAAACTAAGGTTTGACATAAATTAAAATGTAACAACTTATATGAATCTTACACATACATTAATCAACATTATCATTTGAGCCTGACATTTGTATTTATAATAAGGTACAAAGTCACTGCTAACAAGGTGAATCCCTAGAAAGGGTAATTGTATGCTCTTAACTAGGCAACTCATTTAGTGCAATAGTGAGATTTATGTGCACCATTCCCACCATATTTCTAACCTTCTACAATGTTTTCCACATAACCAAAATCATTATGTTATGTGTGATGAATGTGCGGTCTTTTTGTATTATTTTTCTTTACATGCTAGTGCTAATCATATGTTTTACTATTTGGAAGTTGATAGTTGAGTTTTACAAATCCTTGTTTCATTCATACCAATAGTTAAGATTCTTAAGTACTAAGAGGGGTAAATTAATCAATACATGTAGGTAATTAAAAATTCAAAAATTGAACTATAAAAATGAACTATGACATTCCAAATAGTAAAACATATCACTTGAACTAGCATGCAAAGAAAAAATATCAAACCACTACACATTCATTAGACATAAGATAGACCCTTGTTAAAGGTGAAAAACATGGTTGGGATGATACACACAAAGTTTAATATTGCAATAAATGAGTTGATCAATTAAGATCATGCAATCACCATCTCAAAGGATTTTCCCTTTTAGGAGCAACTTTGTACCTTGTTAGAAGCAAAAAATTATTTTTAAAGATCTACCTTGCCAAAGTATTTAAAAAACTCATTTGAGAGTCTACCCTAATATAGGACTTACAACCAAAATCTATAAGGTTTCATTTGATTTAGGCTTTACTTATTATAACTATTAGGAAAAAACTAAATCTTTGAAATGGTTATGGCACTCCTTACCTATCAAATCTAGTTAACTCTCTACTTTGCTATCGCTACCTAATTCTCTTCTCTACTCAATTTCTTGATCACTACTATTTGATCACTCATCTTCTCTATTAGCTTATCTCTCTTACTACTTCTTTTCTATCACCACTCATTCTATTACAAAACCTATTTATTTTAATCTATACTCTGTTTCCCTTTAATACTAACCATTCATTAAAAATTTAAGCTTCTCACTCATTCATCTTAAGCTTCTCACATATCTCACATTCTTATTACAATTTACTCTGTACCCTTTACACATTCCACTAAATTTATCCATCTACCTCTTAGACTAGTCAAAATACATTTTACATTTTACAATGTAACCTAACACCTTTCCTTATACTAATCCAACTCATACCAATGTAGACGTATCTTTTCATTTACCTTTTAACACAAATTCCACTATGATCATATATCAATATTGACCTATTGCAGAATTCTCTTTCACACTTACAACCCTTTTGTTATAGTCACTAGTCATCTCAAATGATCACCGATCAATACTGGTATTCTTCCTTTACTAATCATCCTATTTATTTACCTATTAAACTATTTTTAGCCCCAAATGATAATGTAGACAATGTTTGTAGAAGAGTCACATCAATTGTTATGTTGTCATTGATGTCAAGCCTGATTATTAAGACAATATGCTAATTTAGTAAAGTGTCATATCATTTGATTGATAAAGTTGGTTTGAAGAAAGTAATGATGAAAAAGTATTTATAACTGATGTATTTCAATGGGAACTTTACGATCTATACTTTGACAATATAATGTTAATTAAGTGATAAGATCATGTATAAGAAAGTTATGAATTCATGAAGTAGGAAGAAAAAGAGTTAGTAATTTGCATTGAGCTAGTGAGTTTGGTGAGTGAATGAAGAACTCAGTGGTCAACAAGCTATTATAGCTGTCACTGAGTGAATAAAAAAATTAATGAAGGATGAGAAGTATAAACCAATAAAAAATAGTGTTAATGGAGTCTGTTGGAATCTAAAAATTAGAACAATTCTTTTTTGTCATTGATTTTAAATATACTGATTAGACATGTTGCTATTTGATCTAAATTTCATATCCATTTGATTAATGAAGAGGATTTGAGAAGTTACTCATAATAATAGCACCTAGAGAAAAGGTTTAGTTATTAAAAGAAAGCTATGATGGACATTTGATTAGTTAGACATTGATAAGACAAAGTGATTATTTATATCATATTGATGCTCAAGTTTTTATAGTATAAGTTAAGATATGTCATTAATTTAAAGCTTGAATAAGAAATAAAGTAAAAGATTAAGTAATTCCAAGTGATGCTAGTGTCAATCGAGACACAGTAAGTGTCAAGAAAATCTTGTAATGCCTTGCCCAGAGATCCTTGGAACAAGGATTCAATACAAGACAAGATTAAAAAAAAATTTACAAGTATGAATGCACATGACAAAAGCATACAAGGATCACAAAGATTGCAATGAAAGACTTAACCACAATCCTGACAACCAATGAATCTCCAAATGCCACTACCAAACTAACACACACAAACTCAAGAATGAAAACCAAAGATGACATCAGAACACAAAATCTTTGATATGTCAAACCATGGAACTACTAGCACTCCTAAAGGGTACTAAAAATTCCAAATAGCATTCTCAAAGAAACACCAAAAAGGCCCCCTATTTATTGTGTGAGAGAATAAAAATTGATAGTCTCGCACAAGGAAGTACTTCTTCACTCAAGAAAGTACACTGAGCCACACGAGGAAACACCATCTCATGTGAGGACATGCTAGGATCAGTAGTCAAACGCACTTCAATAGTGTGGGGTTCCACATGAGGATTCACCACAAGCCACATGAGTAAACACTAAACACCATGCAAATAATTTCATTCTTGCACAAGAAAGTACAATGTCATGCAAGGATACAAATCAGCAAGCTGAAAAACATAAAGATATAAAGATAGGAAATAAATTTCCTCCACACTGGGAGTACTACATCCACAATTGAGGCAAAGACACTTGAACTAAATAACTAAAAGATAGAAACTACATCTAACAATCTAACATAGCAATGAAGGGAAATAACAAAATGCAACATTGTATTGTATAGAAGCAACATCACAATGTACTAAAATAACAAACTAAGTATGTGGTTCCTCCCAACCATTAATAGCATCATGAGACCATCATGAGTCCTAGCCATCCCCCACACGTAACATCCCAAACTACTTACCAGATTGTCAGAGTTATCTTATGAGGATGTCACTACTAAAATGTGCTACAACATAAGAATAAGGAAATCTAACATGCTATAAGTAATGCATAAGATAATCTAATAAATCAACCACATCATCTATCATATGCTAAATAGAATACGAATAGGAAATGTAACATGCTAAACCAAAGCAATAGATACTCTATCAAAGAAATTTACATCATCTAATCATATGCTAAACATCATAATATAGGAATGCATCAAATAAACTAACATCATCTAAACATGATATCTAATCATTCCAATGAAAGTATAAATCACAAGAAAGCATACTCTGGAACTCGAAGTATCAAGTGAAAACATCAAGCAATGGTTGTACTAGGACAATACACCATCTCTATACACTAGTCCAAAATAGTGGTATAGATAGCTATGTCTCCCAACCATGTAGAACCCATAAGACCACTCCCACTATGCTAATGGAGATAATGATCCAACCACAAACACACATAAAGAAAATTTCTATGGCTAACACTCATGCCAAACAATATGATGGTTGAAACCAAGAACATAGACAATGCATAAACTATAGGTCATGGTCAAACACTGAATGTGCTACTAAGTAGGGGCTAACATCATGGAGAGTTGTTTGGCATCGACAAGCCCAATCTAGTATTGGTATCTACTCTTCCCAATAGAAGGTGCACAATTTAGTTTTAATTATCTTACATTTATTATCACCTAGCATTTTTATTTAGTTATCACTTATATAAAAATTCCTTTACCACTTGGGAAACCCATGTTCATCCAATGATGAGTACCCATAAGCATGCATATTCCCAACCCAAACCCAATGATCATAACTTTTTGAAGTATCATAGAAGATCGAGCCTCACAAGTCACCGGACAAATGTACATGCACATATTCGTGTGTGGCACACCACCATCACAAAGATCATAATACAAGGATTGGATTAGAACACAAAAAAAAAATCACTTAACCAAAAATAAGCTCAAGAGAATGGATTCTACATGAATCCCAAAGAACAATAAAACCATACAACATGAACCCACTCAACCAGCCTTAATCTAGGAGTGTGTCATGCTTGACCACTACTTTGGGTTTTTTTGCAAATTAGGACTTTGTTGTTTTAAGATTTCGTTCTAAAGTTATCATTTTTTTTAGTAGAACTTGGTTATAATACTGTTGTTAAATCATGAGACTGATGCTGAACATATTTTTCTGTGAAAAAAAACTATGTTTTAGCAATAAATGTGATTTAGGATTTTATGAATTGAATTTGGCATATCTATGATTTCAAGTTGATAGATTATTGATTATGTTATTATGTTTTTGACTCTTTGTTTACTACATTTTGTTTCATGATGTATGTAGACTTGATTGCAGATATATTTAAATGGTTATATGTTGTATTTATTTAGAATCCTTCCTTGTACTTTCATATTTGTAACTAAACAGGGATTAAATATTTAGATTGTGTTAACCCTTAAGATGGTTTCATTTCATGACTCATATTGAATGGTTAATTGAGGGAACCATGGTTTGCATTTATATATAGTTATATAAGTGTTTTCTTATGATTAAAGGTCTAACTCCTTAGTGGAGGTTGGCATATAAATTTGTATTATTTTTTTTTAAAAAGAGTTAAATCACCTCTTAAGCAATTAGCATTGATGTAACCCTAAATAGTTATCGATTTCTATGAAGGAGGGTAACATTGTTATTTTGTTTGAACCATATTCATGGCGGTGGACTTGGAACTACCAAACTTATGGCACTGAAGTTGTAGTCGGCCATACCTTGATGTGAGTTGAGTTTTTTCTGATTATGGGCTAGTTTTTGAGCCACATTGCTCTATTGAATTTACATCTATGGTTTTGTGCTGAGACATCAGCATTTTAATGGGATTTGGTTGGAAGGTTAACTTTCTTTTTGGGTATAATTCGATGGAGTTATTTCTCAATAGTTGGTTGTTGTTGTTTATGGGGTTTTTGCTTCACTCCATTGTGAAGTCTTCTACGAATTGTGTGAGTCAACATTGTAGATTTTGCTCACTGGTGTTGGATTCATTTTTTGGGGTTTTGGCATTAGGTTGGATTGAGGAACAATCTTCCATCTTCAGTTGTTCAAGTAGGGGGAAATTTCTTACCCTACTCTTTCACTCTTTTTGCGAATGCCATGTTACTTTCATTTTGCATAATGTAAAAGTTATCAGATTTGCATATTGTGAAATTTTACATTCAAAGATGAGTATATGCACTGAGTGCGATGAAAATTTATGCATGTATTCACCTTTGAATGTGGAAGTTGTGGAGAGATATGACTGGAAGTTGCCTTATTTATGTTTATTTAGCTTCACCCCAAACATATGTTTTCTACCAAGTTGAGTTTTGTGAGAAACATATGGTTGCGGTAGTGAGCATGCTGGCTGTTGTATTAATTTTGAGCAAGTTTTTGTGCTCCCTTTTGTATGAGCTTTGTGAGAACCATACCTCCAGCATACTTGGTAATATATAACAAATTTTGAGAGGCTCGGCCTCAAACTTGAGAATCTTTTTTAAAAATGAGCTCTTGTCTGCTGTCGAAGGCAGAGGCATTTTGTCAAATGGTTTGCGTGAAACCATAACAATGTTAAATTGTCATCTTAATTGCATGGCATTTTATGGGTAACGAAATGTTTGAAATATCTTCATGATACATGGTCGTTATATAGTCTAAACATTGCTAGTCCAAATTTCTTATGACAATTATCTTGTATTATGATATTGATGAGTAATTCGAGGGTTTTGTCATTATTTTTCTTTAGAAGTGTGTCGAATTCGATAATATGATTAAATTATATATTGAAAATAGTAACTTAGTTAACAATTGATAATGGTTTTGGAAATGACAATTTGTCAAATATTTTAAAAGGAAACTTGTTCCGAACAGAAACTCTATTATAGTATAAATTTTCTTCATAATTTATGATGGAGATTAGAGTTATGAATAACTGTTGTTGTGGAATTGGTTGCAAATAAACAAGACATTATTTTGAGAGCATAGATATAGGAAGATGTTGTTGTATCACCAAGGTCATTATGCGAACAGCTTGTGAGCATCTTACTATTTTTGGGATTTTGCATCTTATTCATTTTTGGTCATTGATGTAATGAAAGTTATATTACATATTTGTGAGTCGTATTTCAAATTTAATTCAGATAGTGTATTTTAAATGCTAGTTGTGGTTATAACAGGGTGGTATCTCACTGTTAAACAGTGGTAAAACATCAGTAGACACTTAGATATTCAGTAACCTTGTAGGTTATCTTTTGTTCAGCATTGACTGCACTTGGATTTAGTAATACTTGATTTTATTATGAAGTGTTTTAATAAGCATTTACAGATTGTTTTGAAATAAGATGTATTTTTGTTCTTTGATAAAATGGAAAGTCGGTTTAAGATATGAGACAGATTATGAAATATGTTGTTGTGATGAAACAAGGGTATCATATGTACATTGTATTAATATCTTGGCCAATTCGGAGGTTAAGCTTAGTTTGTTATAATAGTAGAGATAAGTAGTACAGTACTGCGACTGGTAAATATCATTCAACTGATGTCTCAGTTTAGTGATATTTACGAGATTGTAATATTGTAGTATTTACTTCTATTATTAAAATAACCTAAGTTTACTTTCAAATTGACAGTAGAAGATGAAAGTTTTAAAAGATGAAGAATGTAACATCATGAGAAAACTGACTTGTTATTAATTACATGTGCATTCTTAGAATATCTGTTTGATGTGTATGTTAAGGATAGTTGTAGTGAACGTATATCGAGGTGGCTGAATATCAGTTTATTCTATTTGGTTAATTAAATTCAGTGATAATTTAAGATGAATTGGGAGGGTTAATTATAAATAAAAGATAATTGGCCTTACCTATGACTTAAACCAGTAAGGTTAAGTACAGAGAACAAGGAAGGTCTCTATGGCGTCATTTCATGAGTATTATAGAGAACCCCATTATGTGTTGTCTAAGGGCTTACCATATATGGATGCAATATCTTAGCACCATAGTGATGACACCTCAGTATATATATGGTTCATTAACTAGTTATTCTTAGTGCCAGTTTAATTTTGCATTTTTTAGAAGGTGTTACTTCTTGGATAGTAATATTAGAATTGCACTATGTTATGCGGTTAGATATCTTCTTTAAGGTTTTATATGTATATGTTAATTCTAACATGTATGCAGGTGGACTACGCTTTTTAACTCAGTGTGTACTGAGCCCTCTGTGTGTTGTGTTGCATGTTTGTGTTATTTTTAGGTGTTCAAGTTGAATATCTAGTGTGAAGGAAGACTGTTGAAGTTACTTCATGAAACTGAATTTGATACTTGTAAATTTCATTTGTGGGACCTAGGCGTCTTGAATGATACTATTCATTAATATTGTACTGAACTCATTATGTATAGGCATCATTATGGAAATATATTTTGATGATATATTCTTTTATGTTGAGGTTTATATTTCTGAGAATTATTCAATCTTTGTACTTGATCTTTAAATTTGATGATTAAATAAAAATTCCAAGGTTCTTTATGTTTGTTCATAGCTTAGTTTTATTTTTGTTTGTGGTGTGTTACAGTATGGATTCTACATGAATCCCAATGATACAACAAGACCAAGCATCATGAACTCACTCAACTGGCCTCAATCTAGGAGTATGGATTCTACATGAATCCTTATGTCCATGAAACAATAAGAAGGGTCCAAAAGAAACAATAACACTAGGTATAAAAATACTGAACCGAATACAAAGTCAAGGTACAGATGTGACACACGTCCCAATGCAAACATAAAAGTGAAACAATGGTCTGACTTACATCCTATGGATAATCCAAGTCCATGACCAACATCATGCCAAGAAAACTTGAGAAAGCTGGGTAGCACACAAACCAAGGTGAAAAACCTCAAAACTCAAAAACTTCAAAATTAAAACCCATTTGGTCTTAGGGCACAAAATTCACAAAAATCAAATAAAATCTACCTTTGGAGTCTATATACAAAAATGACTAGCATAACAATGAAAAATCCCAAAACCTCATCCCATAAAATAGTGAAATGCTCATACCTACCCAACTGGGTAGAGCTAACACACAGAAACAGAGAGGAACACTAGTTCTCAACCTCCTAACAAATGGGTACCAAAAATCAAAGTAGAAATAGAGCCAAAAAGATAAAATGGGAGAGCTCTACCTCATAGCCAAAAGGGAAAAATAGAAATCTGAACCATTAAATAAAAATCCCACAAAAATAGTCAAAAATTGATGTAATCCAAGGTCTCCTCAAGCTAGATCTAACAAGACAAATCTCGTGACAATCCCACACTTCTATTTTCTACAATGAACAAAATAGTAAATCCTCATGAAGAGGATTTTGAGTTTTACTCCAAAACTTCCTAATTCAAAATTGAGAAGTGAGAAATCAAATTCATTTTTGGATACTTATTCACTTTTAGAGTGAATAATCGATTAGGGCAAATAACTAGCCAACCTAGTTAAACCACAAATTGACCCAAACAAAAATAGTCTATTACTAGTAATGGGAATTAATCTATGGAAAGTTGCCAGAAATTGAATTCAATAAAATTTAAATCCCAAAAAACCCAAAATCATATAATTTCCTTAACGACCTTCACGACAATGCGAACCTCTAAATGCATAGAAACACTCACTAGTCTATCACATAATGCAAATGAGTTCAGATTTAATAATCACCAAAAGGATTAATTAAATAAGTAAAATAAGGATACATCAACCATACAAGGATGACATTGGTAAAATATGAATAGCTGAATAGCTAACTCCATGTGCCACTGCCAAGGATATAAATCCTGCACACTAAAAAACATGATCAAGTGTAATTGAATATAATAACATAGCTGCAGCAATAAATGCGCTAAATCACCTAATTTAACCATTTATTCATTTATACTAAAATAATCTATTTACATCACTCACATTCACATAAAGCATAACAATGCAGGAATGAAGTAAATACCCATAACATTAAATCCACCACATAACATAATCAGAGTTATGTCCAAATACTGAATAACCAAATATCATCATAAAACATATTGTCATCTCAAAATGGCATCATCATGCCATATGATCAACTGAATAGCATAGTAATCTAACATCTATGACACTGAAATCAAAGTATAACATCTGACCCTTGGGTCATCTAAAATGTAAAACATAACATAAGTAACAAGTATCTCTTAGGTCAAATTTCAACAAGGTAACTATCCGCAACACAAAAACAATGAATCCAACATGGACTATCTATTTCTAATTATGTTAGCATTTAATAATGGTTGATTACATAACATGAAAAGGCACTTAAAACACATAAGTGAACACAGTCATAAACATGACTAACCATAGCTACAGGAACCTAGTCTAGTGTAGTAGGGTAATAGTACACTGTGCAATCTCTACACACATCTCATGGTAATCACAGAACAACCTCATGATACCACATTGATCCTAGTAACCACTAAAAAAAACCTCAATGAACCATAATTCACATCATATTCTCATAAATCAGCCATTAGAATAAACAAAACAAATGATATAGCAACATAAATCTAATCTCCTCAAGGGTGTAGACCACTCTTGGTCCTAATCATGATCCCTTCTCAAGGAGAGATCAACAAAGTTGCATCCATTAGAATGACTTTAAAAAGTCAAATGGGTGAGGTACTACAAATCTAGTGTTGATCGAGTATTAGCATCAACTAAGCAAGCTAGTTTATACTAAGCCAAAAGTTCTACAATGATCGATTAATTAAGTGATGACTGAGTGTCAAAACTTAGTAATTTCTAAGTGACATTATATTGAATTTTATGATGAATCATGATTTATATCTAACTCAGTTGATTTCTTGGGATATGGAAACTGCGTCGAAGTTAAGGTTGGTGAGTGGGATTATTTAAAACAAGGAGAGGATGAGGTATCATATATAATGAATGAATTTTATGGATGAGAAGTTTCTAGAAAAGAAGGAAGATGAATAAATATAATGAGCCTAATGGATCAAATCATAAACCCTGAGATTTGCATTAATTATGAAAAATGAAAAAGGCCAGAATTACCTATTTAAGGAGGCCTAGAGTCAAAGAAAATATATAGTGAGAGCGAAGCAAGAGAAAGGAATGCTTGCATAGATTCTACTAAAGTTGATAAGTGAATCTAAGTAGAAGGCTTAAGTTTTTTGGAAGAAGAAGATTGATTGCCTATAGGATTTACAAGTGATTCAAGCATAGAGATGACAATGAGAAACTTATCAGTGAGTTGACACATTAACCGAACAAAGATCTAAAACTATAAAAGTGAGTTATAATCATACAAATCAAAATTTTCTATTTTCTTTCTAATAATTGTAAACAATTTGTATTGAAATCCTTTTAATCAAAGGTTTACTTGACAATTGTTGAAGGACTTAATAGTCTATGTAAATCCTTTAGCAAGATGACATTCTAAATAGAATAAGCATAGTTCTCTTACAAGGCCACCCCTATCAGGGTCCTTAAATCCTCTAACCATGCCATAGTTAACAATTTTTATTGTAACCTTTAAGAGGGTTGACTCCTAACATAGATCACTTCAAAAGAGTGAAAAAGTGGCAACATGTTGCTAGTGGTTTTCCCCAAATTGGGTTTCCACATTAAATCCTAGTGTCAAACTTGTGTTGAATGTTTTGTGATGTTTTGCACTTACATGTTTTATATTTAGCTAAGTCTATTATCTTAGGATAATGAACTACTTTTGATTTTTTTAGCAGTATACAATAGAAATTGAGTTGCAACATGATAGATTAAACAGTGAATGATTAATGTGTGATTTCTCAAATGGTACTTATAGATCTTAAGTAACTAATTCACCCCCCCTGCCCCCCACCCAGTTATTGCAAACATTTTTAACAATTGGTATCAGAGCTATGATGCTTTTAAGAGAATTTTTTAGGTAATTAAAGCTAAAGATCATGACTCATAAAAGGAGGTACCAAAGTTGTACAAGGAGAAATTCCCTACATGGAAAAGATTGATTAGTTTGCATGTATCTAGTATTAGTGATGCTACTATAAGATTTGTGGAAAATGATGTGAAGATAAGTGTCGTTCCTCTAATTTCTCAACAACTAAAAGAAAATAAAGAAGATAATGTTGGAGATTGCTTCATCCCTAAGCTGTGTCAAGTTTGATGATATAAAAGAATGTGCTTATGCAAAGAAGATGTGGGAAAAACTAAAGACCATATATGGAGGATATGACAATATCTTGAGAGCCAAATCAGAGAGCCTAAGACGTACATTTGATGATATGAGAATGATGGAAGGTGAAAACATTGTACAATATTGTACAAGAGTTAAGGAAGTTATCAATACTATTTGAAGTGCAAATGGAGAGATCAAAGATGAAATAGTGATTAGAAAGGTATTGAGGAGTCTACTCCCTATATATTTCATTAAAGTTTTTGCAATACAAGAATTGAGATGTACTCCAGGTAACACTTTAACTTTGGAAGGTGTAATTGGCAGAATTACTAATTTTGAGATGTCTAACTTTGATAACTACACACCTACTAATTTTGAATCTTCTTTAAGTTGCAATTGATTCTTAGCAAAAGGAAATGAAAATATGTGAAGAGTTTCTAAAGATGACCTTGATGAACTTGAAGCACTTATTGCTAAAAGATTTGGAAGAGGAAGAGGTAAATACAAAAGTAAATTACCTTTTTTCATGCAACAAGGTTGGGCATATTGTTGTTAGATGTCCTAATAGAGCAGATAAGGATGATGTAATGACCCTCAAAATTTGATAATAGTAAATATTCTTATTTACCAAATAAATTAATATAATTTTTACTAAGTAATAAATGAATACTTAAATGGACAACTTCAAATGACTAAATTAATAATTAGTAAAATAAAGAATAAATATAGTATCCATAATCATATCTCCTAGATACCTATACTTACTAGCTTATCCCCTAAGTACTTCAAATTTAGAAAGGGTAAATTTAAAAAATAATAATTGACTACCATTGATAAATATACAAATAATACTATGCTATGTATAATGTCCAAATGATATTTATAATTATAAATGATTGTATGTTTACATATGGATTATAAAATAGAACTCATAATTGATTACTTAATCAATTAAAGTAGTAATCTCATACTAAATATTAGTGAAGTCAATGGGTCATAACCCACTTGACCCTCACCACATATAAAATGGGGAACACTATGGCCGAGATGGAATGGGACAGGAGATTGTGGGGGAAAAACAATAATAGGAAGGAATCTTTTAAAAGGGAGAATCATTGATGTAGAAGGCCACATCATCAAAAAGGAAAGTGCCTGCGATTTTATAGCCATGTCCCCACTAGGATTGTCCACACCCCATGGGATTGAATTCCACACAGAGGTACCAAGGAGTACATGAGTATTCAAAACCCCGTGCAAAAGGAGAAAGGAATCGATTAGACATCACACCAAGTGGATGCACAACCAAACCGAGGGATAAACTGAACAAGGTTAAAAAGGAACAGATATAATATAAAGTGTGATAGGCATTTGAAAATCAATAATGGGGAAAAAAATATCATACAGGGGGCAACAAAATTGGTATGATATAGAAGAAGGAATGAAATAATAATCTCCAAAGAACATTACAAATAGTACACATCAACACAAGAGTGCATTAGTTATAATGTTAAGCACCACCTGTGATGTCATTGGTCAAGAATAGAGTCATAGCAACATTCATGTTCATCCATGATATCATAGCAACTATGTGGAAAGTACACATGTTCCATCGACTCATATACAAGTGGGTGAAGTAAGTGAATTTTGGTTTAATATAAATGAAAGGTAATAATAGTTAAGATATCATAATTTATAATGTTATTTAAAGTATTTAGAAGTATTGTGAACTATATAGGATATTATAATAGATATATATAACAATAAAATGTATATTATTGTCATATATTATAAAATCATTCTTATATTTTGAATAACATATTATTGGTTTTTGTAAACATCTGTAAATGATCTTTTAATATAATGTATTATTTTAATATAAGAAAATGTGGATGTTATAGTGATATCAATTAAATCAACATGATTCCTTATGTAAGGAATATTTTATCCTTTGTGTTTGTCCATAGGACTTACATAGTGGAAATTAAATAATAATGTATTAATCTATTAGGAGAATTATAAGACTTGAAGCATGGGGGTAGCAAGGTATTAACACCTTGAACCAACCACCATGGCCGAGAATTCTCCCTGTTGCTAGAATATTCTAGTGTTGTCAAACATATGCAAATGGTGTTGTCCCTGGATAGTTGATGCTCGCCCAAGAAGAATCTTAAGGGGTGCACTCTTGAGATGGTGGCAAAGTAACCACGGGCTATGAAGCCTAATTTGGAGATGTCCTTAAGTTTGGGATTAATTTAGAGGGTAGAATAATATAGTTAGTTTTGTTATTATTATGATTAATATAGTTAGTTTTATTATTATTATGATTCTACATTTATTTTGTAGGTATTACTTGTCCTTAACTAACCCTATTAGTGGGGACATTATAGTGGTATTAGAGCATGATCTGGCCATCATGTAGGGTGAAGAAAATTATAAAAAGAATAAACTAATGAATACAAGTGTAAAAAAAGCCTATAAATATGATTAAACAAATGATGAATCTAATTTCATACAAGTGATTTATTGTTAAGATAGGAGAAGCAAAGTAAATCCACTCGAGATAGGTAGATTCCAAGATAAGTAAGGACACAGGTTCCAATGTCTTGAGGAAAAAATCCAAGATGGGTGAGGACATGGTTTCAAAAACCTTGAGGAAAGAGACCAAGATAGGTAAGGACATGCTTTGAGGGAACCTACTCATAGATAGGTAGTTAGTTTCTTGTGACATTTATACTTTTGTCCTCTTAAGGAGGTAATGTATGAAACACAAAAAGGACTTGAGCTCAACATGCTAACCTATTCAATCTATGAATCATCAAGGAAACTATATTAAATCAACCATAATACATCTCTCAATTATGAAAATCCAACTATGCTAGAAATCATTTGAAAAACTCACCAACCTTAACAGAATGAAATCTATCTATCAATCATCATGAACGAATCATTCCTAGAAGGTCAAATTGCTCACAAAATGTACATATTACTATCTTGATTATATTTTAAATTTTGTCTTGGAAACTAAACAAGTTGTATAACAAGATATCAAATGAAAAATTGTAATTGCTTGAGGACAAGCAATTTTGGGAGGGTAGGACTATAATGACCCCCTAAATTAGATAGTAGTAAATTTTCTTATTTACTAAATAAATTAATATAACTATTACCAAATAATAAATGAATAGTTAAATGGACAACATCAAACAACTAAATCAATAATTAATAAAATAAAGAATAAATATATTATCCATAATCATATCTCCTAGATACCTATACTTACTACCTTATCCCCTAAGCACTTCAAATTACAAAAGGGTAAATTAAACAAATAATAATTGACCACCATTGACAAATATACAAATAATACTACACTTAATATATAATGTACAAATGATATTTATAATTACAAATGATCGTATGTTTACATATGGATTACAAAGTAGAACTCATAATTGATTACTTAATCAATTAAAGTAGTAATCTCATACTAAATATTAGTGAAGTCAATGGGTCACAACCCATTTGACCCTTGCCACATATAAAATGGGGAATAGTACTAAAAAGGAGATGGAATGGGATAGGAGATTGTCAGGGGGAAACAATAATAGGAAGGAATTTTTTAAAAGAGAGTAGCATGGATGCAGAAGGCCACATCATCAAAAAGGAAAGTACCTACAATTTTATAGCCATGTCACCACTGGGACTATCTGCACCCCCTAGGACTAAACTTTGCATAGAGGTACCAAGGAGTACACAAGTATTCGTAACCCCATGCATAAGGAGAAGGTGACTGATTAGACATCACACCAAGTGGATGCACAAACAAACCAAGGAATGGATCAAACAAGCTTTAAAAGGAATTGATATAATATAAAGTGTGATGAGTATGTGAAAATCAATAACAAGGAAAAAAATATTATACAAGGGGCAAATAGATTGGTATGACATGGAACAAGGAATGAAATAGTAATCTCCAGAAAACATCATAAATAGTACATGTCAACACAAGAGTACATTAGTTATAATTTTAAGCGCCACCTCCGATGCCATTGGTCAAGAATGGAATCATAGCAACATTCATGTTCATCCATGATATCATAGCAACTACATGGAAAGTGTTGGTGTTTTAAAACTACTAAGCAACAAAATGCTCAATAACAAAATGACATCACTCATACAATCTAAGGACTAGCCAATTCCTATTAACAATTATATGTGCAAACTGTTTGGACCCAACTTCAACAAAACCAAGGGTGGTTTTCTGCTCTTTAGGCTCTGCAAAACTAGGGTGGGTATACCCAAGGAGGATTCAAGACTGGGAAACACTATATGAGGATTATTTTAGTTTCATTTTGATTTTCATCTCAAATCCTCAAATACATGCATAATTCATGACAATTTGATAAACACATCCCATATAATAGATCTGGCCAAAATTCTTCTATAGGTCTGCACGTGTTCTCAGCAATAGTGGCTAAATGAAGCTAAAACACTCCATGCAAACAAGTATTGGCCAACTTTGAAGATCTTCAAAAAATAAAAGTAAAATTGATTATAATTTTGCATTTGAAAACCATTTGTGACACATTTCTCTTCCAGCTAAATCAATCTAACCAGTGCCTAATCCATTGGGGTTAAAAGTCTACTACAAATCCTTAGATCTAATTTGTTTCCTTACAACAAATATTATCAGCAATTCTTATCAGAATTCATCATTGAAAAATCCTTTCCACTACTACAGCAACCTTATCAAATTCATCAAAGCTTTTACTTAATCCATTGAACTAATAGCAGTGATGAACAGATATACAAGCTAATTGGATTGCATTCAATTGCACAAGCCTTTACTCATACAATATCAAGATAACCAAGTAACTAAAAAGAGACAAAATTCAAAAAGAACTAATATGGGGACATCTCATAATTTGTATTCATTTTCTTTGAAAATTGTATACATTTGCAGTAAACTCAGAATGACCTTAAGGAAAAAAACACAGAGATCATTCTATATTCTTGTATTCTTAAGAACTAACAGAGAAAATACATCATAAACTTGCTCAAATATTGGACTGAAAACAAACTAAGTATATCACTTCAGCATTAGAAAATCAGGCCTCTTCTCTAGCCCTGGAATCTCACTTATATAGTGTGAGATGCAACAAGCTTTAGGCTAAGAGAAAATGAAAGGTGTCCTTTACAAGAAATATTTACATACACCTATCACAAGATGACAAAAATGTGGGTAACAGAAGATGTCTAAATCAAAACATTCCTTTTGGTGGGTCCAATTCTATCATATCCTTTATTGTTGCTGATTTGGCTACTATTTTGATCTCTCTTTGTATGCAACTGCCAAGCTAGCCAATGATGAAGATTGTTCCGATGATTGCACATTAATCTCCACCTATGGGTTTTCACCATCTTTATCCTATATGGTGGGAGTAACTTCTACCTTTTTCTCTTCTTCAATTGTATTAGCATCCTGTGGTCTCGGGCCTACAATTGAAAGTGACTGATTATTCTTGTCTTCTTCTTCTAGTTGGGCCTGAGTAGTGACAGTGTCAATGATTTGGATCTCCTCACCCTGCACCTCATCACTGTCAATTTCATCTTCATCAAACTATTCACCAGGAGCTATTTCTACCATCCACTTGTCAAATAGTGTATCATCTAGCCAATTGAATTGCAAAATATCCCTCTATCTTTTTAATATATACTCAACCTCATTATCAATATCAAAAAATTCTTGTTTTAAAGAATCAAAGAATATTTGGGCCTTCACCATTTCTTCAGTTGTGGTAGCCCACCATGCATGCCCTGTTTCATTTACAATTCTATTCATCCTTAAACAAAAAATATCATCAAGTTCCTTCACCCATTCATCTTTGCTTTTCAAATTATTTCTTTTATCTACGGCACAAGGAAACAAACTAAATTTCTAGCTCCTGTACTTGTTCAAGTAGCCTCCTATTATTCTCTATAAATGAATTCTTTTATTGTCAAAATCAGCAAGATTAGAAATAATATCAAAGGTTTTTTCAATTTGATCATAAGAATTATTTATGATAGAGAAACACAAAAATGTCATTTCTTTCTCCCTTCTCGTCCATTTATTTATGATAGGCTTTAAAGCCTCATCATTTTCTTTCAACTCCTCCTAGATACTGATCACCCTAGCCAATTGATCATGAATTAGTCGCCATTCAACTTTGTCCCCCAAATATGTGAGAGCTTTTCTTAGTTTATCTTTATATTTTGACTCCACCTCTACATGTAAGGCCCACAATTTACCCTTTTCTTCTTCAAAATCCTCTGCAGTGTAGTATTGTGGCCTTTGGGATGTATCCGGTATTTCTATGAGGGGGGTGGATTTGAAGGGTTCAACTGTGGGGCAAGGGTATGTTATTCTTGGTGTTGCTGACCTACCCATTAGCTTGTTCTCAAGCTCAATTCTCTTCTTTACCTTTTTATTGTAGGCATCCATAACTGCCTCATACTTTCTCTACAGCTCAGTCATTTCCTTTTCTTCCCTCTCTGTAGTAGCTAAGGAAAATTGAGAGTAATCTACATTCATGTTAGCTACCTGTACATGTGAGGTATCTGCAACTCTCCTCACAATGATACTCCCTGTTAGTCCTGAATCATCAGGCTATGATGGAGTAGCCCTATATCCTCTTCTCAATGACCACATAACAAGAGCAGCTTGGTCATTACTAAATGCAGTTCCCAAGAACTTCTTTTTATTTAGATCTTGCAATCCCAAATTATTTGACACAGAATTAAAAATCAAGGCATCAGCAATGTCCCAATTGGGTAATAATAAAATATTTGCAGCCTTTACCATCTATCTCCCTTCTTCAGAGGTTATGTTATGGAACTCTTGAATCATTTTTTCCTTTATTTGACTTTGAATGGATGCTTCATCCATTTTTGGATGCTCTACTTTCATATTTTTACATCTTTCCTCAAAAATGTGCATGTTTGCCCTCCAAGAAAACTAATGGAAAGCCCTAGGCCTTACAAAACTATAATCAGACAAAAATTGTTGATTGGCTTGTTCCAAAATAGGGTATAATTCCCTTCCCCTGAAATCTGCTATAGTTAACTCAAAACTTGGCACAGGAGGCTCCTCGGGGTTCCCTTCATCAATCTCTACTTGGGTAACAAAAACTCCCCTTGTGATCCCATTTGTTCAATTTGCTCATCAGTGAACTACTCCTCCTCAATTCTCATGAGGGTTTGGGAAGGTGAGTAACTCTCATCATGCGGTTCCTCTTCCCTTATTATCTTTCTCCTCTTGGGAGAAGGTTTAGGAGGCCTTTCTTCAAAAACAACACTAGTACATTCAACTATCTATTTTCCTTTATCGACAATGGGCCTTTGATCCTGAATGACAGTATATCCTGACCTCCTTTGCAAGACTAGTGGGCTTGCCCCTATATTGGGAGTGAAACCTAATCTTCTCATCATTTCCTTGGCTTTATTTGGAAAAGAATCAATGAAATGTTGCTTCTTCTCATTCATTACCTCCATTATTTTTGGGAATGTACTCATAAGCTTATTTATTCTATCTGCAATAGTTATAGCATTACTAAGAGGGTTGTAATCTTTGTTAAAAACAATTAATAAAATCCAAAACTTTTGAGTAGACTCTCCATTTTTCTTTCTTTGTTTCTTGCTCCTATAGAGAGTACTCATTCCTTATTACATCTTCAGGGAAATAAAATTCATGCTCAACTAGACGAAGCTTGATCCTATACCTAAGAGCCAAATTAAAGAAACCTTCTACATCACAAAAATGAGAGTGAGTTATTGCCATTTTATACTGATCCAAAAATTTGTAGAGAAAGACCCACCCTTCCTTGGTTATTACAAACTAGTGGGCTACTGTACAAGTGGGAAATTTTGATCCTATTCCCATTTTGTGCAAAAAAGCTTCTTCTACTCCTCCCAATTGCCACAAGAATTCAGCTACTCCTACCTTAGGAATCATGGGATTGTCTCTTAATATGAGGTACCACCCAAGTTTGGAGGCAAAGTGCCAGTCAAATCTAACAAAACTAGCATTTTATGCTTCCCCAATCATATCTGCACTCCATAATTGAACTAGTAGTGCTTCCCCCTCTTGTTCTCTATTCAGAACCATTTCTTTACCAAAGTATGTAGCCCCGTTAAATAGAAACATGTGCATCAATAGGGAGTATTGGCCCCAAACCTTCTCCACCTTTCCCTTTGCAATCCTAACCAATCCACTGTGAATCTCATTAGCCAAGTAAGAAGCAAAATAAAAAATTATATCCACACCAAAAGAGGAGATTTGAGTAATCATATATATGAAACTCACGGTCATAAAATCTTCTTCGCCCTCTCCAAAAACTCTACATAGGGTCCTGTATATCTCTATTGCCCTAGCATTGAAGCATGCTTTCTTGAAACGTTCTTTAAAGGATGTTTTTATTGTTGGTAGGGTTCCAATTTTGCCAATGTGGGCCTTCAGTGCACCTTGTCTAACTACATCCTTCTTTGACATATATTCTTTTTCTAAATTTGTCAAATTAATGGGCACATGATACCTAGTGAGAGGTCCCAAATGGAAAACTTCCCTAATCTCTTTTGGACTGATGGTGATTAGAATTTCACCATCTACTCTTCTCACTACCCTAGTGGCTTGATCATAACTCTTTGCCATGGCCTCAAGGAGGTCATAATCCACAAACGCACTGGGAACAACTAGCTTTCACAGGTTAGAATTCCATATATTAGCATGTGGGGCAAACAATTTTCCTTCTACAAACCATTTCTTGAAAAAATTTAAACCGGTTTGCGAGGTTTGAGCATCTTGGACCCAATTACCCTTATCATATAATCCATCTGCTATCCTCAACGTAGGGTTTAATGAGGTCAAATTTTTAACTTGCAGTGTCTCTATAGTAGACTCAGGAAGCAACTCAAGAAAATCATCATGTACATTTCTATCCAAATAATTTGCTTGACTTGAAAATCCCTTCTTTGGAGGCATCTTTAATTATGCTTTACAAAACTGAGATACTTATAGAAATTACAGTAGGACTACTTACTTGAATTCTGTCCTCATTTTCCTCTGTATTTCTGCAAATTTTCTACGAATTGCTTCACAATCTTGTTGAACTTTAGCATGATCTTCTTCAATAATTGCTTATGCTCAGGAAGGCTTGAAATCTTTGTTCACATAAGGTGAAACTAATAAAACTTTCTATATTATACCCTATTTTTCCTCACATGCAAAGCTTTCATGTCTAATTAATACACAGAGTGGCACCACCTTCTGCGTTTGAATCAGCACCGTCAATCTTTAAAAATCCTATGATCATGGGATATGAAGAAAGACAACTTGGCATTGCACTTGACAAGTTGGCCAGTCAATCCAATGAAAATAGCCCATGTACACAGCTCCTTCCTTGATGGCACTTCTGTCGGGACCCACTAGCGACTAAGGACACATGTCAATAGCTAGGTACTTCGCTATACATAAAGAATGAGCACCTTGCCATAACAAAGCAGTGACAGCCATCAATTTGATCTTGATCTTGTGGATGATATATTACTGTACTGCTTAGAAGAACAATGGTGGGCCCTCATTCACTACCTCACTATACGTATTTTTTGAGAAACTCTTCGTGGCAAGATAGCAATGGTCATTGATCTGAGACTAAATCAAAGGTGGAGAAACTGCACCGAGTACCCTGAAGAGTGGTAGGTCCCATACTCACTATGTCGCATAGAGTAAAAAACTTTCAACTTTCCATAGCGAGATAGTGAGGACTGTTGATTTTAATTTGATCTTATGATCAGGATACCTTATGTACTTTATGAATGGGGTGTGGGTCCAGGATATTGATGATGTAGAAAATTCTACCTTGTTGGCACCTAACATGACCTTACTTTAGTCCTAGTCACCTATCCACGTTACTTGAGGTCCCACTGGCTATTGATTTCATGGCGCCTTGCTACTTCGGTAATGATGAGATGTCAAATTTTTTTGATAGCAATGTAGCGAGCTCCAGTAACTTTAATAAAACTCAGTGCCATGAAATATAATAACCCATCAAATCACCATCACTCTTACTAACTGCTTCTGACAATAGTAGTTATTGCTTGTCATGCCACCTGGACAAACCATGGTTACTAAGAAATTTTGAGGCCATCGTGTCTTTGATTTCACAGCACCTCGCTACTTCGCTAACGGCAAGATGCTTAGTTTTTCTGATAGCGAGGTAGTGAGGCCTCAAAAAGACCCTTATTTTGGCACCAACTTCTAACTACTTTTATTGGGTCCCTTTTCATGTTTTGATAGTACTTGCAAGGCGTAAGTGACTAAAAAGTCGGCCAAAAGACAAATCTCTGACCATCGTATCTTCATTTTGCGGTCCCATTTTATAACTTTTTGGTACTCACTACCTCGCTATACATAAAAAATGCTTATGTTCTTCTAGTGAGGTAACGACAATGGTAGATCTATTCAAATCAGACGATGAGGAACCTGAGAGGAAAGGTAACTCAAGGGTGCAAAAAAATAAAAGGAAAATAGAATATTTGCCCAAGTTGATTTTTCAAATATTTTGTGCCTGAAAATTTTAAATGGAATGAGATGTAGGATTTTCACAAAAAATTTCAAAGGCTAACAAAAGGATGACTTAGCTAGAAACCCTACTCACCATTAATGGATACAATCTGAATTTTCTATACTTGGACAAAGGAATTTTATCATGCGAAAGTTCAGACCAACAAAAAGTACACATGTTCCATCAAACCCATATACAAGTGGGTGAAGTAAGTCAATTTTGATTTAATACAAATGAAAAGTAATAATAATTAAGATATCATAATTTATAATGTTATTTAAAGTATTTAGAAGTATTGTGAACTATATAGGATATTATAATAGATATATAACAATAATATTTATATTATTGTCATATATTATAAAATCATTAGTTATATTTTGAATAACATATTATTGGTTTCTATGAAAATTTGTATATGGTCTTTTAATATAATGTATTATTTTAATATAAGAAAATGTGGATGTTATAATGATATCAATTAAATTAACATGATTTCTTATGTAAGGAATATTTTATCCTTTGTGTTAGTCCATAGGACTTACATAGTGGAAATTAAATAATAATGTATTAATCTATTAGGATAATTATAAGACTCGAAGCATGGGGAAAGAAAGGTATTAACACCTTGAACTGACCACCATGGTTGAGAATTCTTTGTGTTGCAAGAATATTTTGATGTTGTCAAACATATGCATATGTCATTGGCCTTGGATAGAGGATGCCTGTCCAAGAAGAATCTTAACGAGTGTGCTCCCGAGATGACAACGAAGTAGCTATGGGTTATGAAGCTAGATTTGGAGATGTCCTTAAGATTGGGATTAACTTAGAGGGTGGAATAATATAGTTAGTTTTATTATTGATGCAACAACAACTAGTAGAAGGCTTCAAACAATGAGCAATGGTAAGTTTTCAATCCCTACACACCCAAGGTGAAGGGTTCAAGTGTTAAATACCCATCAAAGGTATAGTAAAAGGGTTTAGAGAAGGTTATCACAACCCTACTATGCAAGGAAACCTAATCACTAGGCTTACCAAAGTCCTAAGAACCAAAACACACAAGTTCACTAAGAGATCTCTTCTACAAAAGAGTGAACAAGCCCCATAAAATGGATACTAAGACTAGGGGTGGCCTACAAACACTTTTATGGCCTATTGAGGTCTTACTCTCATAGTTCTGATGGTTCTTTCATTCAAAAGTAACCCATAACACAAAAATGCTTCACAACCTAAGGATTTGGCTTGTAGCCCTTCCCAAAGTGAAATTTGAATATAAGTCTGAATGTTCCCAAATGAGATGATGATTTGGTCAAGGATCCTAATACCCTTTTGGTGTTTACAAAACATGTCTGAACACCAAGGGATGGAAGTGTTAACAATTGGCTAATAGTGATATGTAATTGTTGTCATTTATGGCAACAAATGATGTACATGTTCATAAGAAACTTCAAAAATGAAGTTAGTGATTGGTAATCAAAAAAAATTCTTAAGTATAGAATTTGGTCTACAACAATGTATTATTTTTTTTATAACATATTGTTGATGTCATATTATGACTAGTGAAGTTACATGGAGATTGTATACATGTTGGTGATAATGTGTATAACCTTGAAAGTTTGTGCAAACTATACAAAATAAAGATAATCATGTTTTGATGAAATAGGATAGTAGAATTGAAGGAAAGAATTTTTTTGTTTACAAAACAATTACTTGTCCAATTAGGCCTGACATCCTAGATGTTTACTCTAACTTGGAAAAGTGGTTTGTGGTCTTAGTGGACCCAACAACAATTTAAAAAGCATGGTATTTTTGGAAAGGACGTCTTGAGATAAGAAGTATGCTATCTTGGAAGATTATGTAATTCTCAAATGTGAATTGTGATGAGAAAACTTTTGTGAAAGTGATATATGTGAAGTTTTATATGAACTATCTAGTGATCTAAGATCGAGTTGAAGATTAGAGCTCAGTCAAGGAAGGAGATAATAGTAAACTGCATGTTTGGGTAGTGGGCTCTTCTTGCATACATTAGACCACAACTCCTAATAGGGTTGAAATCTCCTAACAGGGACTCCTCATACTAAATTTTTTCATTGACTCCTAACAAGGTCCATCCTCTTATAAGGAACTTATGTATCAGTATATTATCTAGTGGATATCATACCCACTAGGGTTTTCCTAGTTAATAAAATATGGTGTTATTAGTTGTCTTTGTGCATTGTTACTAATATTTTTTAGCATTACTTTATTGCTTTGTTATGCATGGTTTAAAGTAAGTAATAATATCTAGTCGGTGACTAAATTTTGTAGACTATTGATGCACCCCCCCCCCCCCCCCCCCCCCCCCCCCCCGCCCCCCCTCTCAGTAATCCCTATTTCTCACAATTGTATCATAGTATAGTTACTTTGAAGAGGCTTAACAACTTAAGTAAGATCTCTATGGATATGGAACAGTTAATAAAGAACCTTGAAGAAACTCTTGAAAAAATTGATCTCCTTACTAAAGAAAGAGATAAGCTAAAGGATAGCTATGAAGACTCCAAAGTATACATTGGTCAATTGAAGGAAAAGATTTAACATATGAAATCCAAGCCTGAATCTACTTAATCTAGAACTAGTGATGATGACTGTTTAAAGTTGAAGATAGAGCACAAGATCTTGAAGCATGAGTTGATGATTACAAATCTAAAGTTGACTTTGAAAAATGATCCTAGCAAAGTTGAATTTGATTTGAAGATTGAAAATATAGATCTGAGAGTAAGTTTGGCAAAACGAACATCTGAGTTTGAAACATTGAGAGAAGATCATGAAGAACTCCATAAGTACAATACTATTGCGAAAGGTGAATTAATACAATGAAAACAATAGCTTGAGAAGCTTTATTCTAGTAGAGAAAATCTTGATGATTCAATGTCAATACAGAGACCTACTTATTATAAGACTGGTCTTGGTTATCCAATTAACATGTCTACAAAGAAGTCTGAGATTAGATTAGATCCAAAAGAAAAAGATAAATCTGTTGATAGGATTGAATCAAGTCAATCTTCTAAGAAACCTAAGGAAGTTGAGCAAAACAAGGAAATTGAAATCTTGGATGAACCAAAGCAAGTGGAGACTCCTAAGGCAACTATGTATGAATTTAGATGTAAGTGTTATTTATATAATGAAATAGGTCATATGAAAAGAGATTGTACTAATAAGTAATTTAATCATGTTAAAGACTTTTATTGTCATAATTTTCATGGTATGGGTCATAATGCAATTGATTCTAGAAAACATAAGTATGATAATGATAGAAGAAATACTAGAATGTCTAGAAATACAAACCCTATGGATAGAAGAAGATCTAATGAAAGTGCATCAAGAGAAGGAAGATCTTATGAAGACAAAAGACAAATCATCTATTATAAGTGTAACAACTTAGGACACGTTGCTTAGAATCCTCATGCACCTAATGATCAATAAAATCCTAGAAGCAGAGCACCTATATGTCAGTTATGCAACAATTTTAGACACACAACAAAGTACTACAAAATGGGTAGAAACTTTGGAGATAGAAGAAATAATGGAAGAAACTTTGGGAATAGAAGGAATTATGGAAGAATGTTTGTAATGACATTAGAAACTAGGAAAGGAACTCTAGAACTAGTAGAGACAATGAAGAACAAACAAAAATTGTGAGTGAACTTTGAGAAGAAATTAATGAAGAATTTCTAAAAGGAACAACTATCTCAAAAGAAAAGTTACATGATGATGAGATAGGAAGATCAAAGTCAGTCATTCAGTTTGATTTAATTAAGTTGAATTAAGCTTTTTAACAGCATCAGAGTTTGAGAACTTCAGTTGGAGACCAAATTAGAGGTAGCAAAGTTGGGAAAAGGTGTATCTAGTAATGTTTAGATGGTACCTAAGCTCACTTGTAATTTGGACATCATCTAAACAAGCTATGATGGAATTCAGAGTTACTGGTATTATAATAAAGGCTAACTCTGTAACAGAAGATGAAAAGTAGGTTTTTGTAGAGAATTTTGTGATACAAAGTCTTGAGGATGTTTGTCATGATGGAAGGAGGCTAAAGTAAACCTCAAGTAACATCTGAAGATTGGATAGATGATTTTGAAAAACTATTTGATAATAGAACATAATTGACAGCTTTTTCATATTTCTGAATTATGCAATTAATGCAAGTTCAAGTTGATGGATAAGTAGAGTACAAAATTGATTATTCACTTCATTGTGAACACATCTAAATCAAAGAGAATTCATAAGTGACTTGTCAGAGTGATTTTGAAGCAAACCCTATTTTTGAAAAGAGGTATTTTATTATTTTTTCACAAATTTGTTTAGTAAAAGATCATAAATGATAAGAATTAGGGATAAGTTAGTAGTACACAGTGTTGAGAATGAAGATAGACCTAAGTTTCAGATTATTTCCATAAAACCTAATGAAGGAAACCTTAACTCAGTGTTGTCTATCGCTCCAAACAATGTAGTTTATCTTGAAGATGTAGGAAGTTATTTGAATAGAAAATTTGAGTCAATTGGTAGTGAATACATGAACAAAGACATGGAACTATTTTTTAACCATGACATGACTGTGAAGCCCAAATTTGAACATCTAAGGGAATTAGACTTGTTTAAGTATAATTTCTATAATGAGTTAGATACAGATGAATGGACATAGATTATACTAAGCAGGATACATGATGGTAAGTTATGGATGCAAGATAATGTAGTTGACATTACTACTGACCTTATTCATGAGGTAACTAGTCTTAGCAAACAAGGCAGTGTACCTATAGGAGAGAAAATGGTCAAGAAGAAAGTTCAAAGTTATACTAAGGCAATGTTCAATGGAAAGGCTATGGTGATCAACACCATCAAGAAAGATGATGTGAGATTTCTAAGTAGAATTATTGCTTACTTAGTTTGTGCATGTTCCAATATAGATGAACTTTTAGCAAGATTCATTTATGTTGCATATAAGATATGTGTAGAAAAAGAGCAAGTGAATCTTACTAAAATACTGAGAATGCAACTCTTGAAAAACCTTGAAA
The DNA here is from genome assembly GCA_028749045.1 of Cupressus sempervirens. Taxonomy (NCBI): domain Eukaryota; kingdom Viridiplantae; phylum Streptophyta; class Pinopsida; order Cupressales; family Cupressaceae; genus Cupressus; species Cupressus sempervirens. The sequence goes on from CM053784.1 coordinate 424,702,143, forward strand.
AGGTTAAGAGGACAAAGAATGGTGTGTTCAGATTCCAATCATTGATAAATCACATATTATTTCATGTACTGAAAAGATTTCCCTACTTCTCAATCATAGACATAATGAGTACTAATAGATGCACAATGGGAAGATTACAGAGGTATGCAGAAGGCACCCTACAAAAATAATATTAGATAGTGGCAACCTAATAATGAGAACGTTTCAAATTGATATGAAACAAAAATTTAGAATTGCACCTACAATTGTGGATAGATTCAAGGAAGACATGTATTATAGTTGATAGAGATCACACTTATATTCAAGTAGTGGAACCTCGGGAGACATTTATAGATCCCTTGATCTATGAATTGAATGATAATGTGTAGTTGGTTAAATTGATTTGTTGTTAACTTCAGACAGAGACAAAGCAGAGTATAGATTTGGTACATATGACGAGGTCACTTAGCATGCTCATCAAGAAACCTTAGAGAAGGTATCACATAAGAAATTTGAATCAATAATGAAGAAGGCATTATCAGAGGTCAGAATGACAGAGAGTGAATCTAAGGCTATAAGATAGACAATGAAGTAAGGTGTGTCAAACATACAACTTGTGTTAGTATTAATTGCTAAGACATCTTCAGAATAGAGCATTCTATATGTGGCAGTGTCTGATGTTTAGGCCAGTGAAGAAAAGAGAAAGTCTAAGAGATTAGTGGAAGTAGTGTCTATAAAGACAAAGAGAGTCAAAGAGATGGCCATAGGACTGGGAAAGAGACAAAAAACATTGTTGACAATTGAATCCAGTGATGAAGAGGATGAGGAATAGGAAACCAAGCAAGAAGAAAAGGTGACTCCACCTTAGAAAGTAGTAGGCAAAGATCGACAACCTTGGAAGCCAAATATTGATAAAATCAACACAACGATTGCAAATGAAGGTAGCTTTGTTCAAATGAACAAGTTCTATGATTTATACAACAATTTTGAGAAAGATCAGATAGATAATCTACTATGAGATATATTGTATCAAATAATTTGAAATTGAAAGATCTTGAGAGCATTATAAACAAGAAATTCTATCAGAGGCTTATTCAAAAGAAGGCTCTTGCAAGGGAATAAGACCTTGAACTTTAGAAGTCTATGCTAAGAACCATTTGCAAGACTGATAATGAAGATAAAATCAAAAGATTATTAAATAACCTCGCTCCATACTTGAGGAAAAAATTGAGGCCATTTTTATTTATGATTGGTGAAAAGGATAAGTTAAGAAAAGAGACTACAACAACAATCAATCAAATGATGTCAGAGTCATAGGCAGCACCTCATCTAGCTCCTAGAACCTTGGAAGTGTCAGTAAGTGGTGACACCATGTAGATTGATCAAACCAATCTTACCATTAACATTGATGATACCAATCCATTTGGAGGTTTTGAACCAAATGTACTAGACACTAAAGACATTTAAGATAAGTTGAAACAAACTGAAGAAGAGAAGAGGCTACTAGAAGTAGAGAAGAAGAAAATAGAATAAGCCAAGAAACAATTTCTTGAGGAAGATAAGAAAAGAAAGGAAGATGAAAGAAGGATTGCAGAAGAAGAGAGGAAAAAGAAAAGTGAGGAAGAAGATTAAAAAAGAATGGAAGAGAAGAGAGAAAGAGAGGAAAGAGAAAAGAAGGAAGAGGAAGAGAGATGAACTAAAGAAGCAACAAAGAAATAGAGGAAAGATTATACTAAACCATCTAGTTCATATATTCCACTCTCTCTTACTATTTTATCTACCAATGATGATGATCAAACAGATCTGATCTCATCCCTAAACAAGCTAATTGAGAAGAATAGGAAAGTAAAAATTTTACAAAGAACATTAATGGAAGTGACTAATAGACTGCACAATACATTGGCAGTTTAGCATATAGGACTAGATCTTGAACAGAAGGCACAAGTAGTCCTAAAATCATTTGATGAAGAGTTTACAAATTTTATGAACGTTACAGAGGCAAAGGCTCAAATTTCCCATGATGCTAACTTGTTTAGCACCATCTACCAAAATATCAAGAATGACTTAGTTAATCTTGATACTTGTATAAAAGGATTTCAGAAATGCCAACAAGAAGGGAAAAATTTGTATGTTAAGTGCACCTTATCATACAAACTAACTAAAGATATTGATAATCAGATAGAGACAAAGATGAGTGAGCTAGAGGCTTTATCCAACCAGATCCAACATCCTTGTAAATTAGATGATTTTGAAGGTCAAGTTACTAGTATTCTCAGTGACATAAGGAAACTAGAACTTTGAAAAGAGAAAATTTTGAAGAGAACATCTAATTTCAAAGAATCCATTGCTATGAAATTATCTTTTGTTGAGAAAAAACTAGATAAATGTGTCAAAGCCAAGGACACATATTCAAACATGTTGTATTTAGACATAAATGCAGTTGAGATTGCATCATATGTTTTATGTACAATTCTCACATTAGTCAAGTCTACCAAAGAGACATGGACCAAAGGTATCCATATAGTGAAGACTATTTTTGATGATTGTATGAAGATAATATCAGCATGAGTAAGGATAGCAATTTTGATAGGTTTTGGAACAAATTTTGACATTCTGACCTTTATCATTGATGTCAAAGGTGAAGAGATACATGTGAAAATTGTATACATGTTAAAAAGGGAGATTGTTGGGAGAGATATAATAAGAAGAAGATATGATTGGGAGAGATACAAAAGGGAAAGATACAATGTGAATAAAAGTAGTAAAGTATATTGTAAGGAGTAAAATATGTAAAGTTGAACAAGTTGTAATAAATGTAATGTTTATATGTTGTTTAGTTTGTTTATGTCACTTAGCCCCTATTTTGTTGCCATCAATGCCAAGGGGGAGATTATTGACAATTGGCTAATAGTGGTATGTAATTTTTGTCATTATGGTAATGCATGATGTACATGTTCACAGGAAACCTCATAAATAAAGTTACTTAGTGATTGGTAATCAGAAAATTGTCTAAGTATAGAATTGTATTTACAAGAGTGTATTTTTTTGTTTATAACATGTTGTTGACATCATATTATGAATAGAAAAGCTACATGGAGATTGTATACATGTTTCTTATGACATGTATAACTTTGGAAGTTTGTACGGACTATACAAAATAGAGATAATCATGTTTTGATGAAGCAGGACAATAGAATTGAAGGAAAGAATTATTGTGTTTACAAAACAATTACTTGTCCAATTAGGTCCGATATCTTAGATGTTTACTCTAGCTTGGAAAATTGATTTGTGGTCTTAGAAAACCTAGAAGCAATTTATGTAAAAGCGTGGTATTTATGCAAAGGACTCCTTGAGATAAGAAGTGTGCTATCTTAGAAGATTATGTAATTGTGAAATGTGAATTGTGATGAGCGAAATTTTGTGAAAGTGATATATGAAAAGTTTTATATGAGCTATCTAGTGATCTAAGATCAAGCTAAATATTAGAGATCAATTAAGGAAGGAAAATAATAGTAAATTGCATGTTTGGGCAGTGAGCTCTTCTTGCATACATTACACTACAACTCCTAACAGGGTTGGAATCTCCTAACAGGGATTCAAAATCTCCTAAAAAGGACTCCTTATATTGAACTTGCTCATTGACTCCTAATAGGGTCCATCCTCTAACAAAAAACTTATATATCAGTATATTATCTAGTGGGTATCATCCCCACTAGGTTTTCCCTTGGCTAGTGTTTCCCTAGTTAACAAATTATGGTGTTCTAAGTTATCTATGTGCATTGTTATTGTTACTATTCAACATTACTTTATTGCTTTGTTATGCATAGTTTAAAGTAAGTAATAATATCAAGTTGGTGACTAAATTTTGTAGATTATTGATTCAGCCCCCCTCTCAAAAATCCCTATTTCTAATAGGAAGTGCATGAAAGTTACTATTGTTGTAATATTGGATCGGGCTAATAGGCCTAATTAGGACTCTAAATGCACTACAAGTGTTCTTTCTCCTATGCCAAAACACAAAATAAGCATGGAGGAATTTTTGGACATGTAAAACAACATAGAATCCAAGTTTTTAGGCTTTGATGAATCCCAACCAAAATCTAGGATGACTATCCTAGTTACCTGACTAGTGTACTGATAGAGATATACACCTAGGGTGTGGTGGAAAATATGCTCCTCTATAAATTCAAACTACTAACCTACAAAATATGAAATAAAATTGGAAAATCTTTTATTGCACGAGGGGGCTTCAATTTCCCATGGTGGAATGTACCTAAACAATCAGGCCTTAGAAACCCTATTTTTAAGCCTCAATTCTAGGCATTGTTATTGAAAATTGGATATCTTCTTGTCTAGTTCAGATAAATGCATGAGACTAGCTACTAATGGAAGAAGAAGCAAGGCTTCAACTTTTGGAATCAATGGTTCATGCCCTCACATCTATACCTATTTTCATAGTGGTCTAAATCATGAAAACTACAAAGAAATAATGGTTATTTTATTGATAAAGCCATAATTACATTTTATCTCCTACCACCTACCTATGAGGCATTATGTAGGGCACTACCAATAGTTACATGACCTTTTTGAATTGATTAGCTATTTGGGAGGTGTGGTTACAAGTTTTGACAATTTTTAAGAAAGTTGCTCAAAAGTTGCATGACAACTTTTAGAGCAATTTTGCAAAATTTACAAAATTACAAATCTAATGACCAAACTTGGTCCTAGCACTATGTTAATGATCCAAAATGGATCTAAAACTTTAAAACATGAAAAATCCTAAGATCCTATGATTTTTAAGCCCATAGACCATTTTGACCATAGTTAGCCAAGGGCTTATAATTATGCCAATCCTAGAACTAGGCCTTACAACTAGGTCTATGTGCCTGACTAGAAATTCTAAACTAAATAGACTGTTTAGTACTCTTAGGTGCATTATTTCATGAGTTTAGAGTAGGTGCTCTTGCACTGTACTCCCCTTGAGTTTTGGAACTCAATTCCCCACATGAGGGCAGGAAATCCATTGAAGTGCCATGTTGTTTGATTTGGTCTTCTGTTAGCCAAGTAGCATCTATGTTGGGGAGGCATTTCCATTTAACTAAGTACTGCATGTGCTTCTTAGTTCTGGTTTGCCTTAGTATCTTTGTGTCCAAGATTTCTTTTGACTCAACTAGTTTTCTTTATGGAATATCGATAACATAGTCTTCATCTTTGGTGTCCTCACCTTACTAATTTGATGAACTTGGTGTGAGGTCTGCCACATTAAATATGAGGGAGATCTAAAAAGTTGGAGGAAGGGAGATTTCATAGGAATTGTCCCCTATTTTGTTAAGTATGCAACAGGGGCTTACTTCCTTCACTTTTAGTTTGGAGTATCTAACCTTAGGTAGTCTCTCCTTTCTTAGGAAGGCCCAAACCCTATCTCCTACTTTGAAGTGGAACTCTCTCCTTCTCTTGTCAACATTTTATTTGTACTTCAAACTAGACCTTTGTAAAGTTTCCTTCACTTGATGTTGTACCTTTGTAGTGAGCTCTGCTAGTTCTTTTCCTTGAGCATTGATTTTGAAATTAGAGGGTAGTTCCATCAAATTCAATGGCCTCTTAGGGTGTAAACCATATACTACTTGGAATTGAGTTTTACCTGTTGACCTATTTATAGAGTCATTGAACACAAACTCTTGGGACAAGATTGTATACCAACTTTGTGAGTATTGTTTGGTTAGGCATCTTAGGAGATTTCCTAGGGACTTGTTTACTACCTCAGTCTACCCATCTATTTGTGGGTGATAGACAGAGCTATAGTTGAGGTTTGTACTCAACTTCTTGAAGAGTTTCCTCCAAAAGTTCCCTTGGAACTTTACATCCTTGTCTGATATCATTGTTTCAGGGAATCCATGAGCTCTAGCTACTTCTTTGAAGAAGAGATTGGCTATATGAGATGCACCATTTGTGCTCTTGCATGGCACAAAGTGGGCCATTTTGTTGAACCTATCCACTATGACAAACACACTATCAAATCCTTGATTAGTTTTAGGTAGTCCCATGAAAAAATCCATTGATATAGACTCCCAAGGTCTTGAAGAGATTGGTAAGGGTTGGTAGAGCCCTTGATTTTTTGTCATCCCTTTAGCTTGTTGAAAAATAGTACACATTCAATAAACTTCTTAACTTCATTGTTCAACTTGGGCCAAAAATTTCTTCTCTTCACCATGTTTGTTGTCTTGTCAATGTCAAGGTGTCCTCCTATGCCACCATAGTACTTTTCTCTAATTATATTTTCTCTCATTGAACACTTTGGTATGCATAATTTTTCTCCCTTGAATAGAAGCCCATTCTGAATCAGATATTAAGAAAAATTGATGTGATACATTCCCTCCATTCTTATACAAATCTGATATACTTCTAAAAAATTAGGATCATTCGGGTACTGTATATGTGAAATGTGGGCCTCAAATACTCACACACACTTCAACATGGTCATTTCTTAATCATCCCAAAAAAAATATGAGAATATTCATCTGAGTAATCCAAAAGTTTGACCTGTTGCCTTCTAACTAGAAGGATTTTGCTTTTTCTCTTAGAACAAGAAGTGTACAACCAGACCTATTGTATGAAGGACCCTTAACCAATAATGTAACATGAGGATGTATTTTTCCAAGTTTTTATTTGATTGGTTTAACTCTTGGTGTGATGGACAAGTGATGCATTATGAGATCAGGATCTAATCTTGGCATATCTGAATATGTCCATGCATAGTTTATCTATTTATCTTGAAAGAAGGAAATGAATTCCTATTTTTCTTCTAAAGATAGTGATTGTGCAAGATGTATCATGTGAGGATTTTCTTATGTTCCCAAGTTGATTGACTATGTTGGCTCTATCAACACTAATGATATTTCCTAAAAATGACTAGGAAGTGCATCAAATATATCATCTGTAGGCACCTCAGAGAGGTTTTCACCCTTGGATACATCTTTTATTTTTACTTTTTTAGGTTCTAACACTGCCACAATGTGGTTTTGACCATCATACCTTTTATTTCTTTTCTTTTTGATTGTATGACTGAGATATTTGATGTCAACTTCAGTCATTTTGACACTTTGTTCACTGGTGGAAGACGTTATAGGTTTGACAACATTTAAGTAATAAGCAAGAGCATAGTCATTCTAGAATGTAGGGACTTCACTAGATGTATTGAAATTTCATTCTATGAGCTTAGGATAGGTGAGTGAAAGAGATGTGGTAGGTTAAATTGCATTCATAGTATAATCATCAAACACTTGGACAAGCAATTTGAGACCTAGAGTAGCTTCATTTGCAAGTGTGATTGAATGTCTATGTATTGTAACATTATTAATCGAAGACTCGATGACACTAGTTGGATAAGACACATTTGACCTAACCCTAGATGCTTTACCTACTTCAAGAAAATTTTCATAGACATGAACTTGATCTATCTCTTTATCTTTAGTTACTTTGGAGACAGTCAAATTCATATTCCTAAGAATCTGTGCTACATGGTGACAAACTCTAGAATTCCCCAATAGTGATAGGGAAAAACTCTCCTTCATCCTCTAGATTTTTGCAAAGGTGCTCAATGCATAAATCATGACTAGACTCTCCCTATCCCTGTTGGGTATGATGTGAATCAATAGTATGATTAGAAGAAACACTATCACCATCCATGGTGCTTACACATGGTATAAAATCATCTACTTCAGCAAAAAATTTAGCAAGATCATCAGGAATGGGATAAGGATAAGGATCCTCATTGTTAGCATTGTCTTCATGGTCATCAAACTTAGCTTGTGACTCATTGTTAGATGAATTCTCAAGTTCTGGTATAAATTTGTTAATCCCTAGATATAAGGGAATCTTCTTGAAACCTAGACCAGATGTATCTTGATTTCTTCTAGCTATCACTTTGACAAGATCAATTAGATCATTTTTGTTATATCCAATAGGACCAATCCACTTGTAGCCAAAGTGTTTCATGAGTTTAAGACCTGGACCATACTTTTCAAGAGTGATTTCATGAGACTATTCTATGAGATCAATTAGAGTTTCCTCTTTATAGATCCATGCAACAATGGCTCTATTTTCACTTTCCTCCTCAAGAGGGATAGTATCTTTGACAAAAGTACCATTATAATTTGTTTGAGGTGTCAACACAAAAGGTCTCTTCACTTCAGATGGTCTCCCATAATGAGGAGGAGACTCAGGAAGAGATGTCAAAGACAAAACCGATTCTATGTGATATTCACCCATTCCAATTTAGCTTGAGTGATTTCCCAATTTGCTTCATCTTATTATCATTATGGTCTATAGATTCCCTATTAATAGGTAGAATTTTTTTAGCAAATTTTAGCATGTTACATGTATAGCTAGTACTTGCAGGTATGTTGACTTTAGAGCTATGAAATGGGAACTTTATGCATTGATGGTAAGTGGAAGGCACAAATCACATCTCATGTATCCATGGTCTTCCTAGTAGAATATTGTAAGCTAAGGGAATCTCTAGGACTTGACAAGTGACATCCCTTTTGACAGGACCAACCTAGAGAGGCAACACAACAAGACCCAAAGATTTGTGCTCGACTTCATCATATGCTTTGATAGTTATCTTGCGGTGAGGGTCAGTGGACTCTTTAGAATAGTCTAATTGTCTAAGAAAAGTAGCAGAGAAAATGTTTGAATTGGCTCCATTATCAATGAGAAAACAAGGAATATGTTTCTAGTGTATCATGGCCTCAATGTGTAGAGGTTGATTATGTGGATGACTTAGTAAATAGTCATCCTTCTCAGAGAAGGACATATAGTAAGGTAAGGTCAGATGACCTACCATAGATTGGAACCTCTCAAGATCAAGATTTTGAGGGACATTTTCCTTAGTGAGGGCTTTGTCAAGAATCTACCTATGAGAAAGCAAGATTTTGAGAAATTCAAATATCATGATTTGAGTATTTTTTCATTGTAATTGATCAAGGATACTATAGCTAGTAGCCATAGAAGTTGTTGCGAGTTTTGTTCCTTTCCTAGATTGTCTAGCAAGAGGTTTTTCTTTGTGTTGTTCTAACTTAGGAGTAGAAGGTGCAAGACCTTTAAGCACTAACTTGGCACAAGAATGTGTAATAGTGTTGGCACAAGTTTGTGATAGTTTGTTGTTATATGTGTTGGAAGTATGGCCCCTTAAGAAAAATGGTGTCTTAGGTTTAGTTTTGTCTTATTTTCCCTTGATGGTGATAATGTCACAATAATTAGCATCTACAAGTTCAACCATGTGGACTATCTCATCATCATCGTTAGAGTATGTATAGTTGATCTTGTTATGAGATTTTTGTTTTGAGTTTTCTCCATTTTCATAGTATGGGAATGGCTCTTTGAAAGCCTTGTGATCTAAGTTCTTGTTATGTCCATCCACAAAAATGTCACCATTGTCAATTAAGTCTTGAATTTTGTGGCGTAGGTTGATGCAGTTGCTAGTTTTGTGACCTTTGTTTTGGCAATATTCCCAAAATGCAGTTTCACTCCACCATGGTGCTCATGGTTGGGGATCATAAGGACAAGAGTTGTCTAATGGAGAAATGAGTTTATTTTGCAGCAAGGTCTTGAAGACCACATCCAAAGGTTCACTAAGAGGCATAAATTCTCATTTAGGGTGTGTGACCCAAGATGAGCTCTTTGTTTTGTTTCCAAATGTCTTTTTGTCTAAAGGGAGTTTCTCAACATTCTTGGAAACTTTGAGATTGTCTATAGGATTGAAAGCTGCCTTAGCAATTTTAGGAGTAATGTTGTCAATAGCTCTATCATGATCAACTTCTCAGTTTATGTTCACATACTTGGATTTGTCCTTATTAGAGGTTGACCCTTGTTTAGTGTCCTTCTAAAGGGTTAGTTCACCCTTTTTGACCATGAATTCCTCTATCTGGATAGCTTGTATGACCATGTCTTTGATGGTACATGAACCTTAAAGTTGAACTCTATACTCAAAATCAGGTAGAAGATTATTTGTAAAGATATCAATTTTTTTTGTTTCTGGGATTTTGTGTAAGTATTTGGTGTAAAGTTATCTCCATCTTTGAAGGAATGTGAGGAAAGGTTCCCCAACTTTCTATTTAAGGTTACATAAGTCTCAAATGTTAACCGGGTGCTGTATGTTGTAAGAGAACTATTAGAAAAATAGGTTAGCAATCTCATTGAACATTTTGATACTAGTAGGCAAGTGTAAAAACCACTCCATATCCTGACCACCTAGACTTCTTGGGAATAGATGCATGAGATATGTCTGATTATGCATAAATTACATAGACAAGGCATTGAATTCCTACAAATGATCTTGGGGATTGATAATTCAAAAGTATTTATAATACTTAGGTAACTCAACTCCTCTTGAAAAAGGAGGCATGTCTATACTCTTGTCAAAAGGAAATGGACAAAGAGCATCTGAGGTTTATGTTTTTATAGTTTTTTCTTCATTACACATCATTTAGGCTAACTGTTCTTGCATGATCTTTAGTTATTTTTACAATTTAGACATTTCAATTTCGTCTTTAGGTATAATCATGATTTCAATGTTAAAAAGATGAGGTATCTTGGCTCCCTCTTGAGAAATTTTAAGAAAGTATTTCTCTTTCTTTTCATAAAGCAAGATTTCCATGACCTTCTAGAAGTGTTTGTCCTTATGAATTTTTCAATATTTTTGAGAAGTATTTCTTCCTCTTCCTCATTCTCATCAGTAAAAGGTTCCTTATGTCTTTCATTCTTATGTTGATCTTGGTCTCTACTGTGCTCTCTATGTTCTGGTTCATGATTAGCCATTTTAGGAATGTGATAAGTTTCAGTGTATGTTGATTGAAAAGGTTATATGAATAAGAATTCAACTATGTTTGTTAGAGACATATGAACTTTTCTAGTTTCAAGATCCTCTTGATACAAGGGGTTCCTAGTTTGTTGTAGGTTTATGAAAAATGTTCTCTGAACATGAGGTGATCTGATAGGTGAAGGGGATCGTGAAGACTCCTCACTAGATAAACTAGAGACAGACCATGTATAAACTAAGAAGTGACCTCTGTCATGATTTCAACCCCTAGCTCTACCTCATCTAAGTCTAAGGGGATAAAATACATTTTCACTTCTTGTTTCCAAAATCATAGACAATGACAAAAAGTGAAAGCCTAGACAAGGACCACACTAGATTGTAGTCTCAAAAAAGCAAGATAAGGGTGCTATGTACTAAGCTATGAGTCGTCTGAGTAATGGATAGAACAAAAAAAGATTGTGACTATCATGACATAAAGTAAAAAAAACATGAGAGGATAAGAACAAGGTAGAAAAGTAATGAGACTAGTTCTGTGTGTATGTCACAAGTTGTTAGCTAAGTAAGAAGTCACTATTTGACACTATTTGTAGACAAAGAAGTGGTAAATGTCACAGATGCAAATCAGACTTATAGCACAAATAGCTCTGATAGAATAGTTTAACAATTTTTAGGACAAGACCTCATATGAAGATTCTCAGGGAACTATGCAAGGAAACACAAATAAGGACGCGAAGATTTAGAACAGCAATTTTTTACTAGGTTTCTCACACAAGGATTTGCATAGGGCCATGCGAGTACTTGACAAAACAACAAAAAGACAAAGTTTTAGCATAAAGGACATTGTTTGGAAAAATCTCACATGGAGATTTGTGGGGACTCATGTGAAGACTTTTACAAAATTGCATGAGGATGTGCTAACAAGGTGCTTTCTCGCACAAAATTTCACAAAACTAGGTGCAAGAATCTAGACTGACTGAAAACTATTGACTAGATTTGAAGAGATTTTACAAGTTTTAGATAGTTTTAGATAGAAGATTGGTTGTTTTTATATATTTCAAACACATAGAAAGATGGTTTTCAATTTTTTGGATAGCATTGTGTTTTCAAGAAGATAGTTATTTTCAAACATGGGAAGCAAGCAACAGTCACAAACAATTCAACTAAGGACAAAGCAACTTAGAGGGATGGGGGTGTTTTGACCTTTAGTTTGTTTGACATATTTTTACAAGTTTAAAGACTCAATAAAAAGCATGCTTTATCCCTATAACCAAAGATGGTAGAGAGGGAAAAACCTTTGTCTCACAACTTACATGCATGCATTCACCTTACATAGTTGTATCACCCCATTAGAGGGCACCCATGTTTTTGGTGTATTCTAAGGGCTCAATAACATATACACTAAATGAATACCCTTGTGGTAGGATTCAAGTACATATACCACCTTCCAATGCCTAGGTATATACATACGGTGAGGATCTACAAGAGAGTTCTTCCCCATCCTTGCACAAAGATTATGCCCCCTTTTGGAGGTGAATTTGATAGCAACTAACTAAGAGGTTTTACTTGGCTTCCATTCATATTAATCTTCAGTGGATTTTCAAGCAAAGTTAAGACTATTAGCTCACACCAACATCTAAAAGTGCACACACTTGACTAGCAAGACTAGGGCCGGTGTCGACCAGTGTAACAGGTAGAGCCTCCTCTTGATATGTGATATTAGTAATCAAGAGGAATAAATTAACTTGGATTTGGAGTATTTCATTCTACAAAGCTTCTTTATTATAGTGATTTAGAGTCTTTGTCAAAAGGAGCATGCTCACTTGGGTCATTCTTGGAGGTTGGATCGCTCTAGCAGGCCCTCTAAAGGTTGACTCAAACTAGTGGTTCAAATCTGCGGGTCCAAGTTTCTGATTTCCCTCAAGGGAAAAGAGCATACTCATCACCTTGCCCAAACATGCAAGACATGTTAATCACCAAGTTAGCTTAATTGATCCCAATTCATCCTCTCTAAAGATTTTGATTCCCTAAAAGGAAATCATCATCCCTTCATAGAAAAGACTAATATAGGAGAACCACTGACTTGCTTGCCTCCATCGGGTACCATCTTTCAAAGGCTTTTAGGTTTCTGATTTACTCTTGGGCATCACTTCCAAGTAGTAAAGAGCATACTCCCATATTCCCCTGTCTTGCACCCTACGAAGTTCACAAGCCCTATTTATGCTATGTGTGAAAAGAAATGAAATAAGACATGACATTTAATTGGGTTTGAAATAAGTCTTTGACATGCATATCTTTGACAAATATCCTGCAATCACACAATTAGTATATGTTTCAAGTGTTTTAATAAGGTGTCTTCAATGGGCATCCTACAAACCACTGTCGAGTTGTTTGAAAACTAGAATAAAAAAGAAAAATGCTTCAAAGAAAACTGTTAGTCAAAACATAATAATAAAATTGAGTTCTGGAAACTATATTTGCATGTGTTGTTGCAAAATTTTTTGTGAAACCATGTAGAGGCCCGCACAAGAAAATAATGTGTACTACACGAGAAACTACACATTTATACACTTTTTTGCATGAGGAAGTACTATGAAAGGGGTGAAATCTTCAGTTCTTCACCTAAAAATGAGATTTCTCGTGCAAAAATCTAGAAATTTGTACGGGTGTCTGTGACAGAATAATTAAAAGTGTACAAAATAGAATAGATGAGGCTAGGAAACTTGATTTCTCGGCCCCACAATGGGCACTAGAAATGTATATGTGAAATGTTGGCCTCAAATACTCACACATACTTCAACACAATCATTACCTGAGAGATCATCCTGAAATAAATATGAGATTATTCATCTAAGTAATACAACAATTCAACCTATTACCTTCTAACTAGAAGGATTTTTCCTTTTCTCTCAAAACAAGAAGTGGGTAACCAAACCTCTAGTATGAAGGATTTTACTTAAGCTATATGAGAATGTAATTAATCTATATGAAATGCATTTTAATATAAGAACAAAGGAAATCAAATTACACTATATGTATGCATATTAGAATCTAAATCATATTAAGATACTAGAAAATATGAAAACTATGAAAATAGGAGCAAATGAGTAGATATTCTAGCATAAATTCAATGCGTAAAATATTCAACCTCTATAATGAGGAATTGGAGGCTCCTTAAATAGAATTGATCAACAATTAAGATCAATTAGAATGAACGGTCAGGATTGATGATGAGACTTGGTCAGAATGGAAACTTCCTTATACAGACACAGTTAACTATTTCAAATCTGAGTGTGATGGAGAGTTAACTAATTCTCACCTGAGTGTGAGAACAAGTTAACTAAGTTGATTCTATTTTGAGAGGTAGTTCACTTAGAATTTCCATTTCGGAACTAAAAAGAATATTTTAAGAGATTATTTAATTTAATAAAATAAGGTATGACCTCATAAATGCAAAAACTTTAATTAATTGAATAACTAAATTCAATAATTAAAATGTGGATATTATTAAATTAAATACATTTAATTCCTTTTTACATTAGCTAAAGAAGTAATTTAATTTAATTAAACTATGAACACTTATAATTAAATTTAATTTAATCAATAGGTTTAATGTAGCTAATTTGAGCAAGTACATAGAAATTCAATAAAGAGTGTGATTAATTGAGATTAGGGTTTTTTGCATCTGACACTTAGGTCAAGTGGCGACTATCAGAATTAGAATTCCCCAGTAAAATAGGACTTAGGAATGATTGAATAGACTAGAATTGGTTAATATGGGAAAGTGCCAATTTTGGGGTATTACAGTTACAAGTGTTTGAGGGATTCAATTCCCACACTTTGTAGTTGAAATTGTTCAATAAGACCAATCCTTCTACTAAGGGCATCAACAACTTTGTTTGCTACAGCCTTTTTATGCTTAATTTTGAATGTATAGGCCTGCAATTGCTCTACCCATTTTAGATTTCTAACTGAGAGTTTTTCTTCTAAATCGAGGAAGCTTAATGCATGGTTGTTAGTGTAGACTACAAATTATTTTGGGATCAAATAGTGCCTCCATTTCTTGAGGGCTTAGACCATGGCATAGAGCTCTAGGTCATATTTTTTTGAGTACTTTCTCTTAGCCTCATTCAATGTCTCTAAGAAGAAAGCAATTGGTTTTCCTTCTTGGCTTAGGACTGTACCTATAGCCAAATTGCTTGCATATATTTCCATAATGAAAACTTTGTTAAAATCAAGGAGGACCAAGATAGGGTATTGGGAGACTCTATTCTTCAAGTTTTGGAATGCATCATTGGCTTCCTTTGTCCATGCAAACTTAGTCTTCTTTCCACCTTTGATTGTTTCAAGCATTGGTGCACAAACATGACTAAAATTTTTGATGAATTTCCTATAGAAATTTGAAAGCCCATGGAATATTCTTACATCACCTTGGTTCTTTGGTGGAGGCCAATTAATCATTTCATCTACCTTCTCAAGATCCATCTTAAGGGTACCTTGTGAGATCACAAAACCTAGGAACACAAGTTCCTTCCTCATAAACATGCATTTTTCCAAGTTGATTACCAACTTGTGTTGATGATATTCTTAGTACCTATTCCACATGATCAAGATGGTCTTCCTTGCTATGACTGGATATTAGTATGTCATCAAGGTAAATAATAACAAATTTTCCACTAAAATCAATGAATATCTCATTCATAAGCCTCATAAAAGTGCTAGGGGCATTGCTTAAACCAAAGGGCATTACTAACCATTCAAACAAACTTTTAGTAGTCTTGAATGCTATTTTCCATTCATCTCCTAGCTTGATTCTAATTTGATGGTAACTAGACTTTAAGTCTATCTTAATGAAGTAGCAAGCACCTCCTAGTTGATCCAGTAGGTCCTCAATCCTTAGCATGGGGAATTTGTACCTTATTGCAGTTTTTTTTAGGTCCCTACTATCAGTGCATAACCTCCATTTGCCATTTTTTAAGGGGCCAAGACTGAAGGTACAACACAAGGACTGGGATTATTTTGGATGAGCTCTCTTTCCAACATTTTAGTGACTTATTTTGCAATCTCTATATGCTACAGTGGTATAATTTTGTATGGTGGCTTATTAGGAAAGGGTGAGCCTAGTATGAGGTATATTTGATGATTGATGTCCCTAATGGGAGGGAGGCTAGTGGGAAGGTCACTTACAGTGACATATTTATACTTTTGCAGTAGTTTCATGATCTCCATTGGTATGAGCTCTTCTTGATCAGACCTGATGTTATCTTTGGGCTTTAAGATTAAGACAAATGGCTCAATATTAGGTTCTTTCAATATTTTTAACATCTCTTTTTCTCCCGTGATAATCATAGTGGGTTGTTTTTTAGATTTGTTATCTAGTAGGGGCTTCATAGTGAAGGTCTTCCCATCTTTAGTAATGGAGTAGGTGTTCTTCCTAAAATGATGTATGGCATCAACATCAAATTGCCAGAGCCTACCTAGAAGGATGTGTGAGGCATCCATTTCAACCATATCACAAAGGACCTTGTCCTTAAAGTCAGCAATAAAAAACCCTATCCAAGCTTTTTCTATGACTATAGTTTGTTGGCCTTTGGTTAACCATGAAACATGATAGGGGCAAGGGTGTGGCTTCTTAGGGAGGTTTAACTTTTGAACCATTTCACAAGATACAAGATTTTCAGTTGAGCCAAAATCTATAAGAAGATTGCATACCTTTCCACGGAATTTGATCTTTGTCCTAAAGAGATTCTTCCTTTGTGGAGGTTCTTGGGTTTGTGGTATTTGAAGGAAGACTTGCCTCATCGTCAAGCATACTCCTTATTCTAGTTCCAAGTCTCTAGCATCAGCATTGTCTTCTTGCTTATTTTCTTGGACAAGTTGTGCTCTCCTCTCTCCTTGGTTGTTTTTGTTCATCTTCCCAGGGCATCTTCCCATATGGTCTCCCATTTGGTTGCAACAGAAACATTTTAATGGTCCATTACCTCTTCCTAAATTTTTCATTCCTTAATTGAAAGGCCTTCTTCCTCTATAGTTTCCTCTTGAATTGGAGTCACTATTTTCTTTGTCTCCTTGGTCAGGGGTCTTGCTGCTACTACCACTACTTTGTCCCTTGTTCCAAGAGTTTCCCTTGTCCCTAAATTTCTTCCCACTATCATTACTCTTCCCTTTGCCAAAGTCATGTTTTAACTTCCATTTTTCCTCTACCTTGAGTGCCATTTGATAGCACTTATTGATTGTGGTAGGCCAGTGTAGGCTTAGTTCCTCTTGAATGGGTACCTTCAAGCCATTCATGTAATTTGCTAATTTCTCTTCCTCATCTTCTTCCATATTGGTCTTCATACATAATTTTAGGAACTCCTCAATGTATGAGCCTACATCCATGTCCTTTTGTTTCAAACTTTGTTTCCTCCTATGGAGTTACACCCCATAGTCCTCAAGTACATATGTCTCTTTAATCAAGGCTATCATCCTATTCAATGAATTGATCATGTTCTTCCCATTCTTCACCCTCTCTATTTGGATGAAGTTCCACCAAGTTAGGGCTGCCCCCTTCAACTTGGATCTTTCCACGTTTACATTATTTTTTTCAGGGATGTCCTCACATTCAAAGAATGTTGTCAAATCCTCTATCCAATCCAAGGATAAATTTGCATTCATCTTTCCATTGAAGGCTAAAAAATCTATCTTTTCCTCCATAGTTCTCCTTTCCATGGATTTTAAGGCATCTTTGAAAGGCCTTTGGTCTATAGGGATGTGTTGTTCAGAGTCATCCTCCTCTTCTTCACTCCCTCCTTCATCTTCAAACCCATCTTCTTTGTCATTGTCATCAAGCTTCTTCTCAAGCTCTTGAAGCATCTTAGTTAAGGCCTTATTCGCAGCCTTTTTTATCTCTCGCCATCATTGCTAACTCACTATTTGTGACCCTTGTAGGGATCTCCTTATTCTTAGGATTAGACATGGCTCTGATACCACTTGATGCAATAGCAACTAGTAGAAGGCTTCAAATAGTGAGCAATGATAAGTTTTCAATCCCTTAACACCAAAGGTGAAGGGTTCAAGTATTAAATACCTATCATAGGTATACTAAAAGGGCTTAGAGAAGGTTATCACAACCCTAATATGGAAGGAAACCTAATCACTAGGCTTACCAAGGTCCTAAACACCCAAACACACAAGTTCATTAAGAGATCTCTTCCACAAAAGAGTGATCAAGCCCCATAAAATGGATACTAAGACTAGGGTGGCCTACAAACACTACTATATCCTATTTAGGTCTTACTCTTATAGTTCCAATGGTTCTTTCATTCAAAAGCAACCCTTAACACCAAAATGCTTCACAAACTAAGGATTTGGCTTGTAGCCCTTCCTAGAGTGAAATTTGAACATAAATCTGAATGTTCCCAAATGAGATGATTATTTGGTTAGGGATCATAATACCCTTTTGGGGTTTACAAAACATGTTTGAACACCAAGGGATGGAAGTGCATGGAAGTTACTACTGTTGCAATATTAGACTAGGCTAATAGGCCTAATTAGGGCTCCAAATGCACTACAAGTGCTCTTTCTCCTATGCCAAAACACAAATTAAGAATGGAGACATGTATGGACATGTAAAAAAACCTAGAATCCAAGTTTTTAGGCTTTTATGAATCCCCAACCAAAATCTAGGATGACTGTCCTAGTTACCTAACTGGTGTACATATAGAGATGTACACCTAGGGTATGGTGGCAAATCCACTTGTCTATAAATTCACACTCCTAACCTACAAAAGATGAAAGTACATTGGAAAATATTTTATTCCACCAAGGGCTTCAATTTTCCATGCTGGAATGTGCATAAACAATTAGGCCCTATTAGAAACATACAACATACAACATTTGGATTTACATACCTTTGACTAGCTTGATTTGATCTCAGTATGCATTTCTTTGTTGTATGGATTAATTTAGTTTAGTTGAAACAAGGAGTACTTTCAATAATAATTAGTTTAATCTTCTTGACTCTACAGTCATTTTACTTATGTCCATAATTCTGACAACTAAAGAAATAGCCAAAAAAAAAAGTGGTGGAGTAGTATTATTTCTAAATTGATTTATCTTATGACCAATTTTTTTGTGAGTAATACATCTTCCTATGGATATTTTGTCATAATATTGTCTTCTAGGTATCTCTTTAGGTTCCTCATTTTGATCTCCATTCTCCTCAATATATTTGGAACCTTCTCCCTTTTCATAACCTAATATATGTGTATCTCTAACTAGTCTTTGTCTTTCTAATTTCTCATTAGGATTCACAGAACTAGATTTGAGTCTTTCTTTAAATTTCTTAGTTGCAGTAATGTCACTTATTAATGTCTCATTCACTTTTTCTTGAGTTCCTTCTCATTGTTCATGGTCACATCTAAATCAAGTTTCATTTGACTGATATAAAAGTTTAACTTATTATATTCATTAGATTTCTCCTTTGAGAATATTTTAATTTTTTCTTTCTTTCTTCAATTTCCTTTGATAGTCTTAGAACCATGATCTTCATCTTCCTATTACCTATATTTTATCAATAGGATATTTTCTCTTAGATTTGGATTTGTTCAACTAATTTTTCAGAGTTTTTATAAAGACATTAGCTTTCTTAAGGTTATCTTTCAATTCCAGATTCTTTGTATTTAACTTGTCAACATCCTTAAGTGCAATCAAGAGTTGTTTCCAAACAATGCTATCTAGTTTTCTCATGAGGGACTTAGTCAAGAAGATATACTTTGTTGGAGGTACAAATCTCTGATAGTAAATGTTAGGATTGATTAACACTAAGAGGGGGTGAGTTAGTGCTTTGAGATTTTAATTTCTTTAAACTAAATGCACAACCATAAAGTGATAACAATAAAAATTAAATTGGCAAATCTATGATAGCAATGAAATGTGGGAAAGAATCCATGCTTTGGAGGAAAGAATGTGTCTCTTGACTAAATTTATTATCAAGGTGACACATGCTACTGCTACCATGCTACACCTGCTTAAAGACCAGGAGGGTGATTCACCTAAGGAGGACTCCAAGATGTTGTTTGACTTCCTTGTGGAATACTGGGCTAATATCCTCCTAGGGAGGAAGGATGGCAAGAAGCCTTAGGGCTCTTTCCTCCTAGTTTTTTATGTTATTTTTCTGTTGGTTGTTGAACATTGTTGGGTTTAAGGCGGTAGTGCCTTTATTTTTATGTTTCCTTAGTTTTTTAAGTTCTAGTATAAGCATTAGTTATGTTATTCCTATTGAAACTCTTTTAGTTATGTTTTTGAACAATGTTTTTGTGTTAAAAGTGGTAAGGGGTAATCTTGGTTGGTGGTAATCTACTAGTGGTTCACCAATTTGACTATTTAATGGGCCAACCTATCATTTTGGCTACTTTTTAATTAAAAAACAATAAAAATTATACTACTAAACCATAAAGTAAACATCTTTGAACTTATGACACCACATTTATAGCATGTTAACCTAATTAATAGAAAAACCATGTGAGGGATGGAACAAACAAATATTAATCTCTAGAAGTAATCAACCTCGTTAAAGGTTTTAGTACAATAAAAGTGAACACATAAGCACTCAGACTTACATCTTAGAGAACCCTACTCAAATATAAAATGAGTGGGATGTAACCCAACTGGTTACAATATAAGGTCAATAAACCCAAGATGGAGAATAATCCAAATTTTGAAATGAATAATACCATCACTTATACCTAAGCAATTTCTTGCAAGTGAAATTTGATCAATTTGACCATAAAAATCTATCCTTTTGCATATTCAACATGTGTACAACACATCACCAAGCTCTCTCTCTCTCTCTCTCTCTCTCTCTCTCTCTCTCTCTCTCTCTCTCTCTCTCTCTCTCTCTCTCTCTCTCTCTCTCTCTCTCTCTCTAGGATAAATCACAAAATCAAACTCTTATACCCAATCTCAAGGATTATGCAAGTTGGCTCCAATAGGTGGCTTATGTATAGAAAATATCATAATTCAACACTCAAATCTTTATGCTACTCTCAACCAAAAGTGCATATGATATGATAAGGTTGGCTCAACCATAATCAATTATCAAAATGATCAGATCATCAATCTAATAGGATCATTGATTGATCCAAAAAAAAAAATTCATTGCATAAACAATCATTTTTCAACCTAATACTCATATCATTATATTTTCCACAAACTATAACATCAAAACTTGTAATCATAGGATTATATATGTAATAACCTATATAATCATCCTATAACTGGGCAATGAAATATTCATCATAATATGTTCACACTAATCCAAAACAAAATCTAGTATAATGCCTTGTATACTCATAATTAACTAAATTCTCAAAATGAACTTCAATAACTTCAAAATTAGATAGGTGGCCATAGTAGAATGTAGCTTCCATCAGTGACAACATAAAAAGTGTCTCTTTCCAATACTATGTTATATTTTGTTGGAAAAATAGGAAAATATTTCAATGCAAGAAGAATTTTCCCCATTAATCTTATCATTTTTTAAAAAACTCTAGAGTAGTATAGAAACTAAATTTGGAGTGGTTTCTCCCCACTTTATTCAGTGTGGTTTCTCCCCAGATTATTCTACTCGGGTTTGGGGGTAGTCCCCCCAAGACAAAGTCAAGCGGCAATGCCCCTTGTGGGGTGCGAGATCAACTGACTTTATTATTGTAAAAGGCTTAGTCTGCTATTTTTCTATTAGATGACTTATTCTAGTCCTAATTTTGTAAATGACATAAAACTTGTATAAAATGGCTCAATGTTAGGGATTTCATAACATGTGGTGTGATAGTAGCTTCTTGTGGCGGTATTGAGTTGGAATGACTATAGATTGTAATCGGATTGTAATCACTAGATAATAAGACTATTGGCCTTGTCTTGGTGGACATAGCTCAGAGATTGGGTAAACCACATTAAATCTTTGTGTCTTGTACTCTCTTCTTTGAGATTTATTATTTTTTGATATTGGTTATATTTGAATGTAATTTTTATTTCAATCTCTTTAAATCCTAACAGTGTTAAATTGATTTCAAAAAAGGAAAAGGAAATTGGCCACTAGTATCCCCCTTGGTGTTTGCCATCTTGGTGCACATGCATGTATAAAAAAGGTTTGAATGACATGAGATTTCTCTCACACCTCAAAATGCTCTTTCATTCACCATAGAAGTAATTGAATCACCTTAAGGGCCCATTTGGTTGCTAGAATAGGAATAGAAAATTTGGAATACGATTTCTATTTTTCGTTTGGTTCATCAATTAGAATAAGGAATAGGAATACATATTCCTATTTTGCCTCTAAAATGAGCTTATATCCATTCCAAAATATAGTTGTTATTGGAATAGCCATTCCTATTCCCAATATTGCATTCTTATTCCCCATTCCTATGCCTGCAACCAAATGGGCCCTAAGAGAATTGTGATCAAGACACTAAATAGAAACTAAGAAAAAATAAATTTGAGGGCCCTTAATTCTTCAACAATAGGGTTATACAATAGATGACACAATAGATCCTTTATCCTTTTATATTTCTATTTAATATACATTTGGTCCTTGTGAGAATATAAAATTATGTAGGTGGAGCTAGTATTTCAAAGAGGCTTTTTTTTTCAAAAACCTAGAGCCTAGCTTGACAAAAGCAATTAGCTAGTATAAAGATGTGTGCTACAATTACAATCACAAACTTAACAATTATCAAAAGGTGTTGATGGTGATTTAAGTGTGAGGTACATATTCTATTTAATTTCCATACATAATATAAAAGCTAAAAATACTATGTCATTAATTCTTTAACATATGATAAATATTTTCTTAGAATTATATCACTTGTCTTTGAAAATATCCAATACTTAGACTAATGATAAGCATAATCTAATATAAAAATATGTGCATCAATTACAATTCCACACCTAACAATTATTATTTTTTAAATGTTAAAAAGTTTATAACTGAAGCATGAAACAAATATATTGTTTAATTTGCAACTATAATTTATAAAATAAAATTTTGTTATAACATCGATCTTTACTATATGGTTAAAAAAACTTAATATCATTCATCTTTAACAAGTGACACAAAGTGACACAATATTTGCCGATAGAAATAATAAAATTATAATTGTATTATAAATATTTAATTTAATTTTAATTACTTTTAAATATAAATATTTAAGTTAGTTATAGTTTTAAATTTGTATGTAATAAATTTATTATATATTTATAATCATAATATAAGTGATAAATTTTTTTATAATTTAAAATTATCATACATAATCATAATATTTATCATGAGTTAAAATTTGAGAATTTGAATCTAATCATAATCCATTAAAAAAATCTAAATTATTATTTTATTTTTTAACAAGTAGTAATTGATTATTTAATAAATTGAAACAATTATAAATTATATATGTAATTATAGGGAGTGCACCTATAAAAGTGCCAAAAAATATTATAGTGCTTCCAAATTCATTTATAAGAGGCTAAATGTTTTAGCCAATGAAATAAGAGTGAAATAATTTTACTCATTTCTAAACATAACAAATTTACATCTCTACTATTATACTATATTAATTTTATATCAAGATTTTAAAATAACTAATTCTAATTGATAGAAAGAAAAAGTTTTATTCACTAGTTAACATTAAATATTTATAAAATGATACAATAGCACTTAGCCTATGATAAGTACTAATAATATCACCATTGCTTAGTATAAAGACATGCATTAATTACATGTATAATTGTATACTATAATATTGACATTAGTATAATATTTTAAGTTGCATACATAATATATTGTATTACTATTTAAAGGCATTTTTAAGAGCCATATTTTTCGAAAAAACATAACGTAATATCTGGCTCGACAAAAGACGTCGGACCTAAACATACAAAATATCAAACAAAATTTAGGAAAAATATATCCTCTACTTTGTCATGCAAATGTGTGAAATACGATGAAACTATGGAGATAAAAAGTTTTTAGAGAAAGTCTTAAAAACATGAATTTTAGTACGGCCCTGAAGTAAAGCATGGAAAGGGATAAGTATGAGTTGTAGTTTGGAAATGTCATTTGAAGAGGAGACAACACACGAGAAAATTTCCTTTCTTTCTAGTAGCACTAAGTAAAGACGATCATGAAAATGATGCATTATTTAAGTAGTTTGACCAAGGAATGACCAATGTATATGGTTGAAATAACTTGTGATTAATGCCAAGGGTATCACATATGCAACCAATAATATTTGTGTCCATACAAGACAATAAGGTAGTTGGTGTTATCTTTATAATTTTGTCAATTAGTACTAGATATAATTTCAATTTTCAGGAATGCGGAACACTTTCTTTTTGTGGATCTTAAATTTGTTCAAGATGTTTATTTTATGTTAAATTATTTTGACTTGTGCATATTTATAATATTAAAATTAAATGTAATTAAGTCAATAAACTATATTAATGATAATTAATGAATATTTTTTAAAAATATATAGATATTGTCAATTTAACACTAAATTGTCTTACATAATTTCCACATTTAGTTTATTTTAGAATTTATTAAATTTTTAAATTGTTAAAAAGATTTCAAATTAGTGATGTTACTATTGGTATGTTACATATTACAACAATAAGACAGCTCTTTAAAGACATGCTCAAAATAAGCTTAATAGATTTTTATCACAATCCAACACACAAATATTTTTCAAAACTTAAAAACAACAAAAAAATTAAAGATGGGAGAATTATTTCAATTATAGTGCATATTTCTAAAAAGCCTAGTCTAAGCGCTCACAATTTTCCCCACTCAAACCATAAAGCCCTATACATTTTTAAAGATCTAAATGCATTGCACCATTGGAGGAACTTTGATGCTTTGTGCCACTTGTTACTTAATGGCATTGGACATTTCTTTAATTATAATAATAGTACGTTTATATTGTGAGATGACAAGGTAAAATAATATAAGAATCGATTATTTTTCAATAAGATCTCTTCTATAAATTATATAATTTACTTTTAAAATTTAAAAAAATTCTGATACAATCCCCAACAAATTGATATGCCAGCAACAACATAATTGGGAGGGCCCCAAATAGCTCTCCCTAAAGGAAATGAACTCCCTCACTTATGTCTAAGTAGACCAGAGGGAATTGAACACTTTAGACCCAAAAATTTTCATCTTAAAATCCCCCATGATGATATCCGAAAAAGGAATGTTAGACCATTGTTTACCCTTTTTAGTTATGAATTGTTCAATATTATTTCTCACAAGAATTGTCATGCCCTAATTTACAAGGCAAAACACAACCACAAAAACAAATTTGAAAGGAAAACTAAAGATAAAGTGTATAGAACCATACTTGTTACGAATGTTCTATCGAACTGTAGGGTGTCTAGACAACAATTCATGTTTCCTTGTGGATGTTAGAAGATACTATTCGATCATCGAGTTTGGATATGATAAAGTTAAATGGTTGGAAAAGGAATTTGTTTTTATTTAATATCATGCACTACAAGTTTCCATGAGGTGCCATTTTATTTCCTAACATTATTTGACCATAATAGCTAGGTGATGTTATCATATCAAATTCGCATCCTATCCTTGAGGCGAGTCATTGCATATGCAATTGCATAACACAATTCCTGCATCAATGTTGTTTATATGGATTCCATAATTACTTTGTGAAGTGTGTTTATGATTTTCCTAGGTAACAACTATAGCTTGCTACATTTTATGTCCCATTTTGATCCTAAGTTATTATAGTAGGACTATTTTGATGGAAATTTTGCTTTATATCCTTTCACAACTTTAGCCAGCTAGGTGTTTTACAACTAGGTATTTAAATCATCTGTCATTTACTCATTATCCCTATCCTATAATGTAGTACTATTTACCAACTCTTTATTATCTATCCTCCACATTTCTATAAATGATAACCTCTAACAACTCATTTATTAATATTTCTATTTTATTTTATCATTATTATGTTTATCACTCTATTTTATCTTATAATTTTATTATTTTGTTTTATTACATTATCTTTTTATTTTTATTTTCTCACACATCATTATACTCTACTAATTCAATTATAGATTTAGCTACCATTTTAATTTTAACTACAAATTTAATAATATTTTAATATTTCTAACACTAAACTTACATGCTTTCTAATACTCTATTGCTTACTAACTTGAAATCTCTGCTAGTCTCTTTTATATTATTCAACGTACAAATCTCATTTTTAACCCACTTCCCTCTAAATAGATTCTTACATTTTCTTATTTTGTGCCTTAGTCTCAACATGTCCTATCTAACAGTTGTAAACCCATAACTTCACATGTTGCACTCTCTCTCTCTCTCTCTCTCTCTCTCTCTCTCTCCTCTCTCTCTCTCTCTCTCTCTCTCTCTCTCTCTCCTCTCTCTCTCTCTCTCCTCTCTCTCTTCTCTCTCTCTCTCTCTCTCTCTCTCTCTCTCTCCTCTCTGTGTGTGTGTGTGTGTGTGTGTGTGTGTTCGCGCACGCACACGCGTGTGTGTGTTCGCGCACGCACACGCGTGTGTGTGTTCGCGCACGCACACGCGTGTGTGTGCGCACATGTGAAGTTATTGGTTTACAACTTGTTAGATAGGACATGTTGAGACTAAGGCACAAAATAAGAAAATGTAAGAATCTATTTAGAGGGAAGTGGGTTAAAAATGAGATTTGTACGTTGATTTATATATTTTTTAATTTATTAGTTTATTTATTTTTTATTAGTATTTATATTAATCCCCCTTTTAGTATTTAACATTTAGAGAAAATGTACAAAATTATGTATCTTCAAAAGCAATACTAATCTTTACATAGCTATAATATGTCCTATGTAATCCCTATTGAGCAAACATAAATATAAAAAGAAAGTCTATTAACGAGTTTATTAAATGATAAATCAATTAATATCTAATTCAATAATTCTACTCCTAAGCTAGCATATCACTTATATTCTTTCTTTAACCACTAACTAATTATTTTCCTACATTCCAACTTTAGTATCACTTTACCTAATACCCTAATCCCTTAATACATATCTACATCTAAATTCATTTTCTAATTTTTCTTAAATTGTTTTCTTACTACTAACTACAACCTAAACCTAGAAGTACTCCCAATGTATTAACTTACTCTTACTACCCACCCCCCCACCTTTTTCCCTTTTAACTAACTTTTTTCTTCATCCTAACACTATCCCATTATCCCCAAAGTCTACCCTCTTCCCAATGCATCTTCTCCCTAAGTGGGTGTCCATTTCTCCTTGCCCAAGGTGGGGCACCTAGGGATGACTCCTTTGACTTTATGTCAGATGTAAAACATGGTTGCTACCCCAAGAATGTACACCTAGAAGGAAGTGTGGAAATTTTCAAAGTAATGGACATCCTTTTAAACAACTTAACCCAAGGTTTTTTTTTTTTTTTTTTTTGTCTTATTCCTAGGAGGAGACACCTTGGTGGGTAGTCCTGACTTCATGTCAATGAGTAGCCCCCTTTCCAAATCTTGTCACATGTGCCAAGATGAAGTGAAGGCACTTAGACTTGGAAGTTTAGTTTCTTTTTTAATATATATTGTTTTTTTTAACTTTATTCTTCCCCCACCCCCCCCCCCCCCCCCCCCCCCCGCCCAACCTTTTACATCTAACCTTCCTAATACCTTTGTTTGGAATAAAATGTGCTCCCCAATAAAGTTTTCTTTTGTCATTGCTTGTTGCCATGTGTGGGGAGCTTCAGGTGGCCAGCCTTAAAAAGGGGTCTAGATTACTTTTGAAAGTGATGTTTCCTAGGGAATGGTCTTACCTAGGAAGTGTCTAATCCAACCTTATTTAGTACCAAAGCATGCATATATCTATTTATTTGTTTATCTTTTTATTTTTTATCATTGCCAACATATTATATATATATATATATATATATAATATATATATATATATATATATATATATATATATATATATCTTTGGGTGTGACTTGTGCCTTATCTCTTTTAGTTAATTTTATTTAAATTTGTTTTTAAGGGATTCCAAGAATATTCCTTTGAATATTTTATAGGATTGTAATAGGAGAAGATTAGATTGTCATTCTTCATACATTTTCCAAAGAATGAAAAAGGTGTAGCTACAGGAGGTATTCTCAACAAGCTTAATGTATTTCTCTTCTTGCTTTTGTTAGGAGATCATGTTAGGAGTTGACAATGACCCGATTTGACTTCCTTAATAATTTTCAATTTGTAAGTTTGATATTGTTATAGCATCTACCTCACCTAAGGATCTATAGAACTTGGAATTCAAAGAGAACTAATGTTCATGCATATACAATAAGCTAATAATTTTTTCCCATTGTATTAAATATATAACCTAAAATTGTACAATACAATCATCCATATTAAATCAACTATATCAGAAGAAATCGTGTACACAACAACTATGCAATGTTCCTAACAAATCATTTATAGATCATCAAAAGAAAGAAGGTTTCATTTCATAACTTTCTCCCTATTACATCCAATCACATAATGTGGAAACTTACAATGAATATTTCCTTGCAAGTAACTACATACAATTTCTCAACTTTTCCTTACACAATTTCAACAATATACACTGATAAAAAAATCTATTTTCCATCAAAATGAAAAAACAATACAGACTTGACATCACAACACATTTGTGATGACATGGAAGATTGGTCTCTCTTTACACACTTGATTTTTCAACTTTGTTAAGGGTGAAACCCTAATATCTTCAAGAAATTCATCTTCACAAAACTCGCATACACACACAGACTAGGAACCATGGAGGCTCAACTCCCATCCTAGGCTTCTATGAAGTCACCCACCAAGCAGGGGAAACAATACCCGAATGGGATACACACACACACACCACTTGTCAATGCATGAAAACATATCACATAACACAAAACAATCCCTCCCATGGCTTGCACATTTCATTCACCATTGGAACCTTGAATATAGGGTGAAGGTGTGCTTTCAAAAAGGAGACTTTCCATATCACAACATATCTGCAATAAACAAATTTTCATGCCCTTTCAGGGCTTCCTCCATACTCCATTAACTTCCTTTCTACTCCATCTTTCCCTTATCACCTCCAAAGCAATATATGAATGAATATGGCATAAAATGGAGCCCATACTCCAAGGTTCTCAACTATATTTCAAGCCCAACTAAGCCCTTCACCCTAGACTTCTCTTCCCTTCCCAAAGGGTGAGTGAAGTCCTCAAACCCATAACAACACTTGATATTTAAAAAAAAAAACCAAAAATATCAAGAAAGAGATTCAAGAAAATTACATGAACACAATATATGTTCACACCATCACAACACAATAACAAAATCTACAACACCAAGATTCACTATACAATGCATGATCCCATAACAATTGCTCCATGCTTGCAAATTCAATATGCAATGCTAAAAGAAAGAACATGGTCATGGTTTGAACACCAACCTTGGTCCAATATAAGGGCTAATTTTTTTAGCAAAAACACTAAACCACTCCCTCTTACAAAATTGTCTCCATCTAAATTTTATATATTTGACTTAGAGGGAACATGGAAGAGAACACATGTGACAACTCAAATTTTGAATTGGTAGAAGAATGCATTGGTAAAGGGGCCCCCTAGGCTGTCTAGTCACTATTATGGTTAAAATTAGGTCCCTAACATGTTATACTATCACATGGGTAGCTCATTTTCACCTAAAAGACACTTTGGGACCACCTAATGACCCCTCAAAACCCTAGTCAAGTCTAAATTTCAAATTTCCTTTGATTTTGACCCATCTCATCCCTTCTCAAGTGGGTTTGCTTTACTCATCACAACATAATTAGTTTTAGGGTAAATTGCCACCATGAGAAAAACCCTAAATGACATGTCAATTGCACACAAATTTCACACGTGTCAAGTGACATGTAAAAGCTCATTCCACATCACCATGACATGTCCCTAATTCATCTTTATGATAAAACATTTCCACATACAAGCCAACTTAACAAGGCTTTTGAATCTTCCAAAGATTCTCCTTGGTTAAACTATGTTCACATAGGTTTGGAACTTGTTTCCCCCAAGAATTTCCATGATTCCACTTCTTGCACATTAAACTTGAGCATCAGTAGTCCAAGGAGGTCATATAAATATATGCATATAATTTGAAATGTTATGTAATCTTATTAACATAATTCAATTAAATTTTCTTTCATAAATAAATCATTCAAAATGTTAAAATATCAAAATCTACATATCATAAACCATCATAATCAAATCAACATTTATCTACATTTCACATTAAATCATAAATCATCATTATCAAATTAGCATTTATCTGCATATCACATTGTTAGTTCATGTTTTTTCAGAGTCGCCATTTTTTTGCTCATTGCTTTTGGTTTACTCTTATCTTTGTCATTTTAAGTTCAAACCATTGATTCTGTCAATTCATCAAACCCAAAAATGAAGTTATCCTTGTTTTCTTATATTTATTCAACTTCATTTTTTACCATATCCTTCCCCCCATTCAAGCTAATTTGTTAACCAAGTCCCCCCTTTTATAACCAGCTTGAACCAAATGTGTTTTATTTACAATCATCATTTTTTTGTAGTTTGGAAAGTGACTTGATATAATGGACAAGTTCCTTGTACCCCTTGAACCTTTTGTACCTTTTGTACCGACTTCAAAGGGCACTAAGCTGCATTAAACCTCTTGTACCAAAAGAACTAGTTCGCGGGTTCAATACTTCTTGCATTTCATTAGGACAACTTTCCTCGGAGGACCCACTTAACATATTGCATGACCACATAGTGCATGGGACACACAACAACTGGTTGCCTTGTCATGATTAACATGGTTGTGGGTGGTGTTATAATTTGAAACATAAGTACAAGAAATTAATGACCAAGTGATATTGTCATTAATAAGTATGCTAGAGTTTTGATTAAAGCTATGAAAGAAAAGATTTGGCATATGTAAAGAGGGATAATCATTTAAAGTACTTGACTCCTAATTTAATGCTAGTACCCTTTCTGCCTTGTCATCTTTCCTCCATGGCATGATAAAAATCACTTCTGTCCTTTACACAATTAATGCTCACATGCTTACTTGAAAAATGCATTAAAAGGAAAGTTTTCTTGTTTAAAAGGAAGGTATTAAGTTTCTTTTTCTGCTCAAAACAAGCAGTCGCAAGGGAGAAATGGAAGAAACCAGCCTTCTTTCATAATTGAAATGGTCATCATCTTCCAAGTAATTCTTTCATCTTCTAGTTATTTCTCCTCTCCCCTATGGAGTAAATCATAATTGAGGTTGTTTCCTTTCTTTGTATTCAAATATAGAGCTCTTAAAAATCATGAAGTCTACATTACATATATTTGGGAACACATGTAGTCTACAATGTAGGTCCCCCATTATAGCTGATACAAACATCGTAGGGGTTGATTTGGGAAGAATTTCAGAAAGATTATATGAAAGGAAAGCCCAACCTTTTTCCACTAAGGTATTAGACACAAACCTACTCATGGCTTCCACTTTCCCTCTAGCTTACCCATGCCCAGAGCTAATTCAAGAATGCATACACATGTACAATGTGTCCAAAGGCAATTTATTAAAGAAGGATGGAAGTGTCTTGTTGGATATCAATAGAGAGACTGTGTCTAGTTTATTTCACTTGGAAGAGCAACCATTTTTTGATCTCAACCTAGCCTTGTCTATGGCTAGGTTTGCCGAGAAAGCCAATGATTATAGAAGTTTCATAGCAAAATGTTGGACAGAAGCTTTCTACAAGGGTAGTTCAAGGTTACCCAAAACCTTGAAGAAAAGCCTAATGTCTGTTGAGGTTCAAGACATTATGGTTCTTTTGCATAGAATTTATGGTTCCCTTGATGTTTCTATTTTTGAAAATTGGATGTATTTTTATGTTCAAATTGTGTTAGAGGGTTCGCAATTTTTAGATTGGGCAAAACTAATTGCCAGCTCCCTCAAAGACTAGTTGAAAGGAGCCCTAAATTTAAAGAAAGATTTCTTCATATCGTCTTACTTGGTATACATGTTAGCTACCACTCAAGATTTACAGTAATTACCACATGAACCCTAGAGTAAAGAGATCACCATATATAGTTATTACCCCCTTTTACATAAAGATAAAGACTTAAATGATTTAAAGAGGGTTCATGATGTCTTCTCTAGAAAATTGTGTTTTAAAATGAAAAATTCTTTGTAGCACAGAGTTTCACCTAAGTCCCAAAGACTTGTCCAATCTTTTGGTAGCCCATATGTTCAATTCCCAAGGTATACATATTTGAGAATAGAAGGCTTTAAGGAAGAACCTGTGTATCTTCCTAGGTTTTCCTTTCATTATTTCATTTTAGCAGAAGTAGCATGGAAATTAATTTCTATGATAAATAAATTCTCAATGGAGGAAGCCTATGATATTTTTTTTCCACTTAAATTGGGCAAGCTAATGTGTGGAAGCATGGAAGATGCCAAATGTATAAGTTCTGATATGGTTAAAAAAAAATTTGTTATGTATCAAGCTAGAAAAATTTTTGACAACAAAGGCATCATCCATAGCCTATTTGATAGCTTAAAATCACACATGTTCCTGCTATGGAAAATTTTTGGGTAGAATGTACTGATGAGCTAGAAGTAAAAAAGAAAGGTTTATCCAGCTTTACCATCTCTAAAATTATCTTATTTCAATTGAAATTGGGAATAGATATCACAAGTATAGAAGACGATGGAACAGATATTCTAACCTTTAAGGAAATTGAACCTATAAATCTTGCCATAAATTGGGATTCTAAGGAAGAAGATGATATCCTTGAAATAATAGCTAATGTGTTTTTAAAAAAAAAATCTCGGTTGAAATTGAAAAAGGACACCCGTGCTAATGTCAAGGTTGATTCTATTTCTAATACTGGTCTCCCCCATTGCAAGTAGTAGAAGGTCCTCTAGAATTTTTGAGAAAAGGCTCATAATCATCCCCTTGTGCAAAAAACCCATTCCAGTAGGAAAGCTAAAATATCATCTCCAATAAACCCTTGTTAAGTTATTTAGGTTGACAATGAGCAAAGCAAGGACAAAGGCAAAGAACTCATTGACAATAGCTAGAGAGTTCAGATCACTATGGGTTCATCTCCTCCAAGGGTACAGGCCATGACTACTCCAGAAGGGGCTACAAGATCATGATGGGATGCTACCACTAAGAAAATTCTTGTGGCCTTGATAAAAATGAAAAGGAGTATGGTTCCTATTTCTTTTCCTATGTATGACATTGTAAGAAAGTACACTAACAAGGCTCCCAAACCCAAGAGGACCAAAAGCACTGCAAGGATAACTTTTGACAGTGCAACTGGGAGAAGCATCGCTAAAGTGACTACTTATAACCATAAGGAGGGGAGCGAAAAAATTGGATTTGATCAATTTTGAGGTTACATCCACCAACCTAGGGGTAATGACCCATGAAACAAAGGAACACTAGGTAGAAGC
The DNA here is from genome assembly GCA_028749045.1 of Cupressus sempervirens. Classification (NCBI taxonomy): domain Eukaryota; kingdom Viridiplantae; phylum Streptophyta; class Pinopsida; order Cupressales; family Cupressaceae; genus Cupressus; species Cupressus sempervirens. Next base: position 424,735,473 of record CM053784.1, read on the forward strand.
CTTCACTAAACAAATTGTGTGGCAATCACAAAAGGATGGAATTGAAAAGAAAAGGTTGAAAGCTGAAAAAAATGTGATGGAAAAGTACATAAGTTCCTTAAAAGAACAAAGCTATGTCCCTAGTAATCATTCACAAGCTACCTTTGATTCCCATGCTCCTAAACATTAGTAATTACTAGAAGATCTAAAAAGGGGGAAAATGACAATGTTCGTGGTGTCTAGTTGGATAAGATTGGTAATGAGTCAAGTTGCCAAACTTATGAAAAAATTGCATGAGATTGTTTCCCTAGCAGGAATTGCTCTGAATGAATCTCGTGCTCAATCTGGGACATGGAAAACTAAATTTAAAAAATTATCAACCATGGTATCTCAGCTAGTAGAAGTAGAAGAATTTGGGACAAAAGAGTTCCTTCAAGAAAAACTGCTACAACATGTAGATGCAAGTTTAATTCAAGTTCTAAGGAAAAATATTGCCTAGAGAGTGTCAAACTACACTTCTGCTATATCAAGAATGCAATCTTCTGAAAGCGATTTCAAGGCATTACTAGAGTAGGTAGAAAGAGTCTTCTAGTTTATCGGTTCACCCTTGCCTAGCGCCCTTAAAGAAGGAAGTTTTGATGTGGAGGCAATTGTCAAAGAACATGAGGAACGTATGAAGTCTATTAAGGACAAAATAGACCTCACATCATTCGAATTCTCCATAGTGGAAAAAAGTGAAGTGATGGCTAGAACCTATACCTTGTGCCTACCAGGCTACCTAGACATGGTGAACAAAATTAATTTGGGTAGAGACATTTGAAGAAATTGTCTTCAGAGCATCAAGAACCCAAACACAACTACCATGATTGAGTTCATGAATGCATTTAGAACGTGGAAGCTGGTGCATGGTCAAAGAGATGTTGAAGGAGAGGAGGAGGAAGAAATCGCTTGATCATTTTGTGGTTATTTTATATTTTATGTTAATTTTCTCGAAAAAAATTAGCTATGGTTCTTATCAATTGAACTCTAGGTCTGCATGTCAATTTCTAATGTTGGTTTTCATAACTACTTTTAACTATCCAAGAATTGGGTTTTCAGGGAGATTCTTGGATAGCTAATTATTTAAGCTTAAGACCCAATAGTATTAGGGGTTGGCAGTTTTTGATGGATATCATACTGTGACCAATTCGTTTCAAGTTTTATATTTTCATGCAACTTTTCTATGTTTTTCCAATTTTATATATATATATATATGAGAAATATTGTTCTTTGAAAGGAAATATTTAAATGTTCAAAGATGTATGCTTTGAAATACTTCATTATTGATTTAATATTGAATTAGTATTTAATAATTTGAATGTTTTCTCATGTCCTAGATGTTTCTTCCCTCGTGGTGTTTTTTCCTCAAATTTGTTTAATCTCTGGAACATGATTGATAGAGAAAATGTGTGTTCTTTTTCTTGTATGTATGCATCTTTATTTTATCATTATTATTTAGATTATTCCCCCTATCCAAGAATAGAAGGGAAACCTTATTACTTTCAGGTTAAAAGTAATCTTCTTTTAAAAAGTGGTTTTGATTGAAAATTCAATAAGGGAGCTAAACCTTACTAAAAGTCAAAGAGGAATTTTGAATGTTAAAATTCCTCCACTATTGGAATGTTGTATTTGTCTTATGAACTCAGGCATAGAATCTTTTACTCCTTTTCTATAATTTAAAAGACAAATATGCTCACCAATAGATTTTTGGTGACTCTACTAGGGAGTCAATTGGAGAAGACTTAGTATTACACTAGTTAAAAAGTTTATATTATGGTCCAACATGGTACTCCCTCATTATGATGTTTTCCCTGTTTTGCAACAAAAAATTAGACTTAATGATACCTAAGAAGATATCATATCTGATTTGAATGCATTAGCTTGGAAAGAGAGAACAAGAAATCAACAATATTTTCAAGTTGGCCAAGTTCTTGAAAGAGAAGAAGAAATTGGTAAATAGCTGAGAGGAATCCCTATGGTTCAACAAGCTACCATAGTAAATAGATTGGCCCAAAGACCAGCATAAAATTGAATAAAAAAACCAATAAAATTTGGTTAGAAAGAGATTCACAAGAGTGTACATGGAATGAGGTCTTAGTGATGATGACTTCGAGGCTCTTGAATTGATTGATTTCAAACTTGATCATACCCATAAGAGGAAAAAGAAAGTAAAGTCACTTAGCAAACTTGCCTCCCCACCACCATCACAAACTCCCATATCTCTAGAAGCTTTTGAAACCATTGATATCTTCATACCTACTATTCTAAACATCCAACCTCTAAATATTATCCCTCTCACTATGGCTTTTTGGGGTCAACAAAATGGACCACTCCAACTTGGAGAAAATCATGGGGCTATGCCCAAAGGTGTTAAATATCTTTTACCTAAGTTTAGTGGAAATGGAAAAGTTTTGGCTAAGGATCACCTAAGCTCTTTCAAAGCGGCTTGTGGGACTATAGATGTCCCTAGTAAAGATGTCATAGTCTGACTCTTTGTTCAAACATTTATTGATGTCACTGCTGATTGGTTTAATCACCTTCCCCATGCCTCCATAACCAATTGTGATACCATGACTTGTGCCTTTGAAGCATGTTTCAAAACTCCAAGTGATGGGAATTCTCTCCTAATTAAATTGTCCCAACTAAAGAAAGAAATGGATGAACCCATGAGAGAATTTGTAGCTAGATACAATGAACTTTTAGAAAGGATTCTTGTAGCTTGAAGATATAATGCAGAAAACTAGAAGGGATTCTTTATAGGAGCAATGCCTCTAGAAATTTCTTTTCATATGAGAAGAAATATACCTATCAACCTAGCCGCTACCCAAAGGTTAGCCATTGAATTGGAAGATGATCTAATAATAGCAGGGAAATGGAGAAGAGATGTTCAGACCTCTAATCCTCAAACTTCCACAAGTACAGACCCTGTGGTCTAGAGATTAGTTAATGATGTTATTACACTGAAATGGCAGCAAGGCAGACCTAGTATCTACCCAAATCAATATCAAAATTAGTTTGGATGAAACACTTCACCCACAAAACAAGGTAAACCTACTTCTGAATTGCCTGGTCTATAGAGTAAGTTGCAAATTGAAGCTCCTCCCCATAAAGAGGTGATGTGATCATTCCATCTCACCACTGATCATGATGGTGAGACTTGTACAGATTAGCTAATACATTTGAGAATGAAAGAAACTGAAGGTCAACATAAAATTTTCACTAAACTTGAAATAGACTCACTCGAAACAAGTACCTCACATACTTTCTTTTTGGAAAATGAATGTGATATAGATGGAAATGGAGAAGTTTTTCTAGCCACAAATGACCCTACATGCTCTATGATGACCAGAGGGAAAAGAGCTTCCAAATTTCATTCTGGGACAAACTTGAATCCACAAGGCATAAAAGTGAAAGACTCGTCTCAATGTCAAAGATCCCACAAAAGGAATGGAAAATACTTCTCCTAAGAAAAATATTGTGAATCCTAGTTCTTCTAATTCCTTTGATATAGTTTATTTTTGTAAATCTTCCACTATTACTATATCTACTACTGATTATTTAAAAAAAAATCCTTAAGAACTAGATAGACTTGTGGATTTCATTAAAGGTGGGTCATGTAATACTTCACAACTCATTGGTGAAACCTATAACTCTGTCGAGACACCTGTCTCAACCAATGAGCCTATCCAAGAACAAGCTATCAATTCCAAAAATGCATGATATTGGAGACTGATGGCCAAAATAGAAAACCTAATCCATTTTGTATTTCTCTATTACTCAATGGAAGGAAACTCAGCAATTGCATTATAGATTCTGGTGCATCTGATCACATAATGCCTTCTTCTATCGCTAAAGCTTTGGGCTTAACCTTCACTAAAAATTATGCGAAGTGCTAGTCTATGGATGGTAAATAGGTACCTCTGATAGGCCAGGTGAAAGATGTGCAAGCAGTTTTAGTAGCATATCTAGATAAAAGGTTGAAGCTGACTATATTAGTGGCAGAAATACCAACAAGCTATGGATGTTACCCAGTAGAACTTTTTGTAGAGATATGGATGGTGAAATAAAGATGGATTGGTCTAAGGTAGTTATTCCTATGGGGAATGAGAAAGTTTGACTACCTCCTAAAGAGAAAAATAAGTACACAATTTTCTCTTCAGATGACCCTAAATCTCATATTTTACACCAAGAATGTAATTTCAGTAACTACTATATTTAATCTAAAGAAGAAGTAGAACATTTGGAAGGAAATGAAACATGGAGTATGGAATTTGATGAAAGCTAATCTAGTGTTGGATCAAGAGTAGGTGTAGTTTTTATATATCCTTAAATGTGATATCTTGACTCATTCTTTCAAATTGGATTTTCACAATTCTAATAATACTTCTGAGTATGAGGCCCTTCTTCTAGGATTTTATGAAGCAAAGTTAAAAGGAATAAGATCATTAGCAGTGAAAGGGGATGTAGCATTAATTGTAAAACAAGTAAGAGGTTCATATGCAGTAAAAAATGAACATCTCAAACAATATCAAAATTTAGTATGGGACAATATTGAATCCTTTGATGCATTCAGTATCAAAGTGATACCAAGAAGTGAGAATTCTAAGGTAGACTCCCCTACTGTATTAGCTTCTTTACTACTCCCACATTCAAAATTGCACCAAAACGAGTATAGAATTGAAATGATCTACCACCTAAATGTACTAGACAATGTAAATCATTGGCAAGTCTTTGACAATGATAAAGACATTGAACAATTCCTAGCTTATGTAGGATGCTTCATGTTTTGAAGGGTCATTGGAGATATTGAATAAAGGATCATTGGTTCCTCCTAACAAACAAGAAATGATCCAATTTAAAGGAAATACAATTCCTCGTGGCCTAGTTTCTCTTGAAAACATGTTTTTGTGAAAAAATAAAGGCTTTATACAGAGAAAAGGCCTAGAGCTTGGGGTGGATAAAGAATATGATAAGATTAACATTGGTGATGGTAATGATAAAAAATGAATTTCTATCAAGAAAACCCATTCTTTAGAAAAAAAGAATCAACTTAAATCATTGTTAATGGATTTTAGAGATGTTTTTACTTGTAGTTTGTTGGAAAAGATTTAAAAGCCCATGAATGAAGAGTAATGGAATTGGTAAAGAATGTTTTCAATCATTGTTTTTCCATTGATGTCAAACTTGATACTTGCAGGAATGACAATTACTTTAGTGATCCAAATACTATTAGTTGGTTGATTGACAAGGAGGGGGCAATCACTAAGATGTAACTAGAGTACCTAGAGAAAGGTTGAAGTTATGATGTTGTAATGAAGTATAAGGATCAGCTAAGCCATTGATGAAATAATGTATTGATGACATACTCTAAGAGGATGGACACATTGAGATACATCAAACATGTAAGGATTAACTAAGTTCATTAGAAAGATCCGAACAAGCTAGTTAGAGCCGAACAAATTCTCAGTTAAGTCGAGCAAGTTCAACTTTAGTATAAGTTGAGTGATTACTCAGATGTCGAGTAACACAGAATCCTTCAGGTGCCGAGTAGTAGAAAAAGATAATGGATTCCAAGTAAGTTTTCAAGTGCCAAGAAAATACAAAATGCTTCAGGTGCCGAGCGCTAGTAAATAGCATTAAGAAGCCAAGTAACACAGAAGGTGTCGAGCATCAGTAAACCAATAATGCCAAGTTGTTGCATTATTTGTTAAGACAAGATTCGCCAGATCAGTAGCGATAAGGTTGTCACATCAAATTTTGTGAAGTAGTTGGAAGTTATGAATGATGAGTAGATTTCACAGAATTCTATGTAATCCATGCAAACCAATCCAAGGCGAATGCTAATGGATTTATCATGAAGTTTCTAGAAGAAAAAATTTGGCAGGAAAAAAAATACCATTTTTTAAAGAGAAAATTAAGATTTGAGCAGGAAATGAAGAACATAACTTCTTTATAAGGAGTTACAAGTCAGAGATCAAGTGTGTGTTCAAGAGAGGGAATTGGTCATAAGTGTGATTATGCAAAGAAGCCAAGAAGAGTAAGAACAGACCATCAAGACTCTGAGTTGATCAAGTCACCAGAGATTGCATTGGCATAATGAGTGGAAGAATTCAAGGAGACAGAGCTTGAAGGGAGAACAAGTTGTTATCACTGCAAGGAAGAGAAGCCAAGCAAAGAAAGGAATTGAAGAGTGATCTAAAATCTACACAGTTAGGGTTGCAATGTAAATCAGGTCAAATCCATTCTAATACTTTCTTATGATTGTATTAGATATTGAAACCCTACATTGCTAGGTTAGCTTAATAGCTAGGTGGATAAGCCTCAGGAAAAGGATAAAGAGATCCCCAGGAGAAGGACAAAGAGATCCTTAGGAGAAGGGTAAAGAGATCCTTAAAGAGAAGGATAAAGAGTTCCTTAGGAGGAGGATAGGAGATCCTTAGAGAGGGATGAAAGATTCTTTTGAGAAGGTGACTGCAAATCCCATAGATTTGGGTGAGCCAAATAGCTCTATGTGAATCCTTTAATAGGGTGACATTCCAAGTTGAATGTTCTTAAATCCTTTAACAATGTGTTGTAGCCTTTACCAGGGCAGGCCTTTAATGGGGCAAACCATCAGAAGTGGTTGAAATCAATTCCGTAGTTATTTTGTGGGTATCATCCCCGCTCCAGTTTTACCTTCTTATTCTTGGAGGGTTTCTGGGTTATCAAATCCTTAGTGTTATGGTGTGATGCATGTTTACTTTTCATGATTGTTTAATGTTCAATTCCATGCATGATAATTTCAGTTATGTGCCATTAAGGATTTGTAGAAAAAAATTTATTGGACATCATTGGACCTTGAATAACTGATTCACCCCCCCCCCCCCCCCCCCCCCTCTCAGTTATTCTAAAGAATTATAACAGGGGTTATGATGACCTAAAGAACTTCAAGAATGGAGAGCACAAACATTCCATTCCCTTGAAACCAGAAGCTATCACTTTCAGACAAAAGTTGACAAGTTATAATCCTAAAGTTTTAGGAGCCATCTTCAAGGAGGTAGAAAAGATGCTCATAGTAAGAATTATTTACCCTATTCACCATTCTACTTGGGTGGCCAACATTGTGCCAATGTGAAAGAAAAATGGAGAAATAAGAATTTGTGTAGGCTTTCCCAATCTAAATCAAGATAGCCTTAAAGATAATTATGCACTTCCCATTATGGAACATTTGTTATAAAAAGTAGCAGGATCAAAAATGATGTCAATGCTTAACAGTTTCTTTGGTTATAACCAAATCTGTGTAGCTAAATTTGATCGACACAAGATGGCCTTTGTAACTCCCTAGGGTACATTCACCTACAATAGGATGCCTTTTGGTCTCAGTATTCTAGTGCCACATTTTAGCGAGCAATGAACTCCTTTTTTAAGGATTTGAGAGATAAAAGTATTGTGATTTATCTAGATGATTTTACAATATTCTCTAAAAAGAGGATAGATCATTTGAGAGATTTATCCATGGTCCTCCAAAGATGCAAAGAGCATGTGATATCCTTGAATCCTAAGAAATTGATTTTCTTCATTGAAGAAGGAAAATTGCTAGGACACACCATGTCTAAGAAAGGTATTCAAATAGACCATGAGAGATTAAAGGAAATTCAACAATTAAGCCTTCCAATGAATAGAAGTGGAGTCAAGTCTTTCTTTGGTCATGTTAACTTTCTTTAGGCTTTTGTGTTGGATTTCACTAAGCTCACCAAAGACATAATCAAAATGATGTGTGAGAAGGAAGTTTTCCAGTGGAATGCAGAGGGTAAGAAAGAATTTGATGAAATCAAGAAATCTATTGCTTTGGCTCCTACTCTAGTTACTCCTGACTTTAAAAAAGACTTCATCATATATTGTTATGCATATGAGCATACTTTTTCAGGTTTCTTAACATAGAAAAAAAATCAAGGTAATGAATTTCCTGTTGCATTTATGAGTGTACCTCTAAAGAAACATGAATTAAATTATTCACTCATTGAGAAACAAGCTTTTGCGATGGTCAAGGTTCTTAAAAAATTCAAGTACTATATTTTTCATTCTCATTTAGTTGTTTATGTTCCTAGAACTGTTGTAAGAAGTTTTTTAACTCAACAAGTGTTGGGGCTAAATAAAAGGGCCACTTGGGTGGTTAAGTTGCAAGAATATGGCATTGAAATAAAACCAATAAACTTAATGAGAGGGAAGGGTTTGTGTAAATTAATTGCTGAAAATATTGTTATTGCAAATGAGAAAAAATAATTGCCTCAATATTTTTTTGTAGGCCTCACAAATTCATGGTTTTCCAAAGTAACATACTATTTAACATATGGGGACTGTCTTGAAGGAATGTCACCCAAGGAGAGAATAAATTTGAAGCTAAAAGCTGCAAAATATGTAATTTCTCAAGATGTGCTATATAAGAAGGGAATAGATGGAACATATTTGAGGTGTGTTGATGAAGGTAAAAAAAAAAAAATTACTCAAACCATTCCATGAAGAGGCATGTGGTGGTCACCTTTCCTCATTAGTCACAGCTTTCAAAATTTTAAGAAATTGTTTCTATTGGCCTAACATGTTTTGAGATGCTTATTTGTATGTCAACGACTGTGAAAAATGTAAGCTATTCACTAGCATCCCTCAGACTAGTAGTTATTGATGAACCTTTTAAACAATTGGGTATTCATTTTATTGGACCTATAAATCTAATGTCAAGTGCAAGACATATGTTCATCCTAATAGTAACTGATTATTTTACCAAGTGGGTTGAAGCTATACCTACCGAGAAAGAAAATACTCAAGTGACATGTGATTTTCTTCTAAATCATATTTTGGTAACATTTGGGGTTCCCACTAAAATTTTTGTTGACAATGCATCCTATTTAACTTATGAAGATATCACTCTTTTATGTTATGAGAATGGAATTACCTTGGCACATGCTTTAGACTACTTCCCACAAGGTAATGGCCAAGCTAACTTGAGCAATAAAAATTTGAATTCCATCATGAAGAAATTAGTGAGTGATAATGGCAAGAATTGGCATAAAAATTTATATGAAGCATTATGGGCAGATAGGACTTCCCCTAAGACGTCTATAGGGATGTCTCCTTTTGAACTAGTATATGGAATTAATGTAGAGATATCACTGCCATTGAATCTTGCAGCTGTGAAACTACAAACCGCCATTGAAGATGCCTATTTTTAATCATCCATGGAGAAAATGAATCATGTACCTAACAAAACTAGAAGAAGAGAAAAATAAAAAGGTAGACTAGATCACAAAACATCAAATAAGGGTGATGAAAGTCTTTGATCAGAAAACAAGATCGAGAAAGTTCATGCCAAGTGATAAAGTTCTTTTGTGGGATAAGCAAAATGAGAAGAAAGGAAGTCATAGAAAATTTGAATCATTATGGAAAGGTCCTTTCAAGGTAATTAAGTCAGTTGGTCTTAGTGCAGTGAAACTATCATATCTAAGTGTAGAAGCCTTGCCCTATACTTATAATGAGCAAGATTTGAAATTGTTCAAATTTTAGAGAAAGTTTCTCTTCCTTTGTACATATTAAGCCTAGGTTCCTACTTTGTTTCTCTTTTTTCTTTGTTTCCCTTTGTTCTTCATGGTTTTTCATTTTATTTTCTCACCTTAGGTCTACAAACCAAGAATTTGAGTTCTTTATTTTCATGTGAAAATCGGCCCCTAGACGAAGCTGATGTTAGTTCATGTTTTTCAAACTCACCATTTTTTTCCTCATTTGGTTTTCTCTTGTCTTTGACATTTTAAGTTTGAACCATTGGTTTTGTCAATTTGTCAAACCCAAAAATGAAGTTGTGTTTCTTTTCTTATATTTTTTCAACTTCATTTTTAGCCATATCCTTCCCCTACCCTTCAAGCTAATTTGTTGACCAAGTCCCCCCTTTTATAACCAGCTTGAACCAAATGTCTTTTATTTCAAAGCATTGGTTTGTTGCAGTTTAGAATGAGACTTTCTATAATAGGTACAAAGGGAACTAAGCCACATTGAACCTCTTGTACCAAAGGAACTAGTTCTTGGGTTCAATACTTCTTGCATTTCATTAGGAAAGCTTTCCTTAGAGGAACCACTTGATATATTGGATGACCATGTGGCACATGGAACATGCAATAGCTAGTTGAAATGTCATGATTAACATGGTTGTGGGTGGTGTTATGATTTGAAAGGTAAGTATAGGCAATTTATCATTAATAAATGTGCCAAAGCTTTAAATAAAGGTGCGAAAGTAAAGATTTGGCACATGTAAAGAGGGATAATCATTTAAAGTACTTGGCTCCTAATTTAATGGTAGTACCCTTTCCACCTTGTCATCTTTCCTTCACAGCATGTTAAAAATCACTTTTGTCCTCTACACAATTAATTATCACATCCTTCCTTGCAAAATGCATTTAAAGAAAAGTTTTCTTGTTTAAAAATAAGGTATTAAGTTCCTTTTTCTGCTCAAAAAAAATAGTCACAAGAGAAAAATGGAGAAAACCAACCTTTTTTCATAATTGAAATGCTCATTGTCTTCTAGGTAATTCTTTCATCTTCTGGTTATTTCTTCCTCTCCCACATGGAGTAAATCATATTTGAGGTTGTTCTATTACTTTGTATTCAAATATAGAGCTCTTAAAAATCATGAAGTCTATATTACATATATTTGAGAACACTTGTAGTCTGCAATGTAGGTCCCCCATTATAGTTGATATAGACTTCTTAGGGGTTGATTTGGGAAGAATTTCAGAAAGATTGTGTGAAAGGCTAGCCCAACCTTTTTTCACTAAGGTATTAGATACAAACCTACTCATGGTTTCCACTTTCCCTCCAGCTTACCCATTCCCAAACCTAATTCAAGAATGCATACACATGTACAATGTGTCCAAAGGCCATATACTGAAAAAGGATGGAAGTGTCTTGTTGAATATCAATAGAGAGACCATGTCTGGTTTATTTCACTTGGAAGAGAAACCATTTGCTGATCTCACCCCAGCCTTTTCTAGGGCTAGGTTTGCCAAGAAAGCCAATGATTATAGAAATTTCATAGCAAAAATTTTTATAGAAGCTTTCTACAAGGGTGGTTCGAGGTTACCAAAACCTTGAAGAAAAGCCTAATGATTGTTGAAGTTTAGGACATAATGGTTCTTTTGCATAGAATTTGTGGTTCCCTTGATGTTTCTAATTTTGAAAATTGGATTTATTTTTATGTTCAAATTATGTTAGAATGTTTTCAATTTTTAGATTGGGCAGAACTAATTGCCAGCTCCCTCAAAAACTAGTTGAAAGGTGCCCTAAATTTGAAGAAAGATTTCTTCATGTCATCTTACTTGATATACATTTTAGCTACCACTCAAGATTTGCAACAATTGCCACATGAACCCTAGAGTAAGGAGATCACCATATATAGCTATTGCCCCCTATTACATAAAGATAAATACTTAAATTATTTTACGAGGGTTCATGATGTCTTCTCTGGAAAATTGTGTTTTGAAATGAAAAAAAAATTGCAGCACAAAGTTTCACCTGAGTCCCAAAGACTTGTCCAATCTTTTGGTAGCCTATATGTTCAATTCCCAAGGTTTACATATTTGAGAATAGAAGGTTTGATGAAGAACCTCTGCATCTTCCTAGGTTTGTCTTTGATTGTTTCATTTTAGTGGAAGTAGCATGGCAATTAATTTCTATGATAAATAAATTCTCAGCGAAGGAAGCCTGTGATATTATTTTTCCAATTAAACTGGGCAAGCTAACATGTGGAAGCATGGAAGATGCCAAATGCATATGTTCTAATATGGTTAAATTTTTTTTTGGTATGTATTAAACTAGAACAAATTTTGATAGCAAAGGCATCATTCATAGCCTATTTGATAGCTAGGTTAAAATTACACATGTTCCTGCTATGGAAAATTTTTGGGAAGACAATACTGATGAAATAGAAGTAAAAAAGAGAGGTTTATTCAGGTTTACTATCTCTCAAATTATCTTCTTTCAATTGAAATTGGGAATATATGTCACAGGTATAGAAGATGATGGAACAGATATTCTAACCTCTAAGGAAATTGAGCCTATAAATCTTGCCCTAAATTTGGATTCTAAAGAAGAAGACAATATCCTTGAAATAACAGCTAATGTGTTTAAAAGGAAAAAATCTTGGTTAAAATTGAAAAAGGACACTCGTACTAATGTCAGGTCTGATTCTATTTCTAATACTAGTCTCCCCATTGTAGGTAGTAGAAGGTCCTCTAGAATTTCTGAGAAAAAGGCTCATAATCCTCCCCTTGTGCAGAAAACCTATTCTAATAGGAGAGCTAAAATGTCATCTCCAGTAAGTCCTCATCAAGTTATTCAGGTTGATAGTGAGTAAAGCAAGGACCAAGGTAGAGAACTCATCAACAATAGCCAAAGAGTTTAGATGACCATGGGTTCATCTCCTCCAAGGGTGCAGGCCATGACTACTCCAGAAGGGGTTGTGTAATGTCCCACCCGAAGATCCTTGGAACAAGGATTCGATACAGGCCAAGATATTTTTTTTTACAAGTATGAATGCACATGACATCATACATGGATCACAAAGATCACAACGGAAGACTTCACCACAATCTCGGCAACCAACGGATCTTCGAACACCACTACCAAACTAACACACACAAACAAAGCCAACAACAACCATGCACAAGATGAGGGCTCGAAGAAACCATCACACATCAACAAAACACCTAGCTAGGGTAGACTGTAAAATCCTAAAATTTGGCTAAGTCTGAAATCCTAAAACCCTAAAAATTGGCTAAGTCTAGATTTCTAAAGCCCTAAAATTTCCTAGAATCTTTATCTTATCTCGGAGAGGTCTGAAACCTATCTCAAAAGATTCATTGCATATATTAAAATATATCTTAAGTATAAGAAACATATACTTAAATGATATATTTTAAACCCCATAGAAAGACTATTTTGAACTAGAAAGGTGTGAAAACCAATAAGGTGTCCAAAAACAACTTTCAAACCTTCCTCGGCCAAGCCTAACTACCCCTTGTTTCTCATGTGAGAAAGTGCACTAGTCTCAAATTTTGTGTGAGATCTTGCATCACTTCGCACGAGAAAGTTCATGGCTTTTCACAAAGATTCTCTGCACACCACATGAGGACTTGCATCCCTGCACGAAGAAATACATTCTCACATGAGGAAGTACATTCTCACAAAAGGAACTACCTTTCCACATGAGAAAACACATCAGTGCGACAACAGAACAAGACTAAAAAGCATAGAAACATTAAAACCTCCACACCGACGAGTGTCAGATCCACGTAGATCGAGAAATGAACACTTGAGAGCATAAACAACAAGAAAGAGGAACATCTAACCATCTAAACCAAAGCATTAAAGAACATAGTGAATGCAACATCACAATGAATAGAAGTAACATTGCAATGTACAAAAATAACATTGCAACAACTAAACAACCAAACTAAGTACGCAGTTCCTCCCTACCGTCAATAGCATCATAAGACCATCGTGGGTCCTAGCCATCCCTCATGTGTAACATTCCAAGCCATTGATTAGATCATCAGTACTATTAGAATAGGGACATCACTACTAAAACATGCTACAATAGAAGCATAAGGAAATCTAACATGCTAGTGGTAGAGCATAAGATACTCCAATACAACAATTTACATCATCTAGGCATATGCTAAACATCATAATATAGGAATGCATCAATTAAATTAACATCATATAAACATGATATCCAAGCATTCCAATGAAAACATAAATCACAAGAAAGCATACTCCAGAACCTGAAGTACCACATGAAAACATCCAGCAACGGTCACACTAGGATAAAAGACCATCTTTGTACACCAGTCCCTAGTAGTGGTGAAGGTAGCTATGCCTCCCAACCACATGGCAACCATAGGTCCACACCCACTGTGTTGATGGAGATAAAGATCCAACCACAAACACACAAAAACAAAATCCATGGGTAACACTCACGCTAGATAGTATGATGGCTATAACCAAGAACCTAAGACAATGCAAGGAGTAAAGGTCCTAGTCAGACACTCAATAGGCTACTAAGTAGGGGCTGACATCATGGAGAGTCACTTGAAATGAACAAGCCCAAGCTCGGATCATGTGTCCTCAAACTTAAATGGGTGCTCACATATTGTTTCCTCGAACTTAATTGGGTGCTCACACATTTTATTATCTTAAATTTTATTAACACTCACATTTTAATTTGGTTATCACTTACTTAAAAATTCCTATCCTCTGTCAACCTCCAACGCCATAACCACCGAGCTACAAGATAGAAGCCCCCTCCAGATGCTACCCTACCCTACCCATGATCATCCTATGACAAGTGCCCGTGGGCATGCATACTCCCATCCCAACCCCAATGATCACAACTTTTGGAAGTACCACAGAAGATAGGGCCTCGCAAGTCACTCAAAAAATGTATGTGCACGTACTCATGTGTGATGCACTACCATCACAAAGATCATAACACAAGGACAGGATGAGAACACAATGCAAAATATAACACCCAACTGAAAGTAACAAAAGAGGATGGATTCTACACAAATCTCAAAGCTAATAAAACCATACATCGTAAAATCACTCAACCGACCTCAATCCAAGAGTATGGATTCTACATGAATCCCAATGATGCAACAAGACCAAACATCATGAACTCACTCAACCAGCCTCAATGTGGGAGCATGGATTCTACATGAATCCTAGTGTCCACAAAACAAAAGCAAAGGTCCAAAAGAAGCCATAACAACAGGTATAAAATCACTCAACTGAACACAAAGTCAAGAGTATAAGTGCAACATGCATCCCAATGCAACATACAAGTGCAATAGTAGGCTGACTGATATCCAAACAAATCATCCAGGTCCACAACCCACCTTGTGCCAAGAAAACCTAAGAAAATAAGGCAGTACACAAAACGAGGTAAAAACCTAAAAAATTTGGAAAACTTCAAAATTAAAACCCATTTGGCCTTTGGGTACAAAAACCTCAAAAATCCAAAAATAATCAAGTTTAGACACCGTATGAAACAATGGCTAGCATAACAGCGTAAAACCCCAAACCCTCATCTCGAAAAATAAGAAAATGTTTGTACCCACCCAACTGGGTAGAACTAGCATACAAAAATGGAGGGGAGCACTAGTTCTCAGCCTCCAAATAAATGGCTACCAAAAGCAGAAGCAGAAATGGAGCTGAACTAATAAAATAGGAGAGCCCTACCTTGCAGCCAAAAGGGCAAAATAGAAAACTGAACTAGAAACTAAAAAGCCCACAGAAGTGGCTGAAAATTGTGACAATCCAAGGTCTCCCCGAGCTGGATCCAATGAGCTCAACTTCACGATGATCCCATGCCCATAGCTCCCAGAATGAACAAAACAATAAATCCTCATGAAGAGGATTTTTGAGGTTTACTCTCCAACTTTCTAATTCAAAAGTGAGAAGTGAGGAATTAAATTCCTTTTTGGATGCTTATTCACTTTTCAAGTGAATAATTGATTAGGGCATTTAACAACCCAACCTAGTTAAACTCTGAATCAACCTAAACGAAAATAGGCTATTCCTAGAAATAGGAATTAATCTAGGAAAAGCTACCAGAAATTAAAATAAATCAAACAAAAAGCCCAAAAACCCAAAAACATAGAAATCTCCTTAACAACTTTTGTGACAATGCGAAACTCTAAATGCACAAACACGCTCACTAGTCTAATCACATAATGCAAATGAGTTCGGATCTAATAATCACAGAAAGGTAAAAATAAGGATACATCCACCATACAATGACGACATTGGTAACATATGAATGGTTGAATCCTTAACTCCATGTGCCACTACTAGGGATATAAATCTTGCACACTAAATAATGCGATCAAGTGCAATTGCATATAATAACATAGCCGAAGCAATAAATGAATTAGTTCACCTAATTTAACCATTTATTTAATTATATTAAAATAATCTATTTACATCAATCACATTCGCATAAAGCATAACAAAACAGGAATGATGTAAATAACCATAGCATTAAATCCATCACATAACATAATCAAAGATATGTCCAAATATCGAATAATCAAATATCGTCATAAAATACATGGTCCTCTCAAGATGACATCATCATGCAATATGGTCAACTAAATAGCATAGTGGTCTAACATCTA